>CAKNYM010013491.1:0-13966 GCA_932195095.1 Andricus curvator | reverse complement strand
CACTATTTTGTGATTAAGTTTTAACTTTTGTTTGTTTCAGAGACTTCGGGCGCATTGCAATGGATACATATTAGCAGAGTAGCGGTTTTGCGGACTAGGGATGATGGCAGGGAATTTGCTGTAAAGTGTTCCGAAAGTAACAAGTTCGAGCCGCGCAGTGGCTAGGGAATTATAGTTTAGCGTCTGCGCTCGTGATGATTCCGAATATTTGAAATGTGCTTGAAAAGTGAAAATGGAAATTGGTGGTTATAATATTTTTCAAAATACGTAAAAACGACGGAAATCAATCTGTGGTAAGTATTGATATAATAAAATCGAATATTACTATGTTTTTGTCGATAATTTGTGCAAAGAAACTAAATGTGCGGTGTTATAAACATATTTTAAAGCTGTGATGGGTAAGCTAACGAACAAAAAGAAACTTGCAGCTGCCGCAAAAGTATAAAAATATAATAATTTCTTGAACAGTTCAAAAGAAATATATAAGTCCTCAATTTATTGACGCAATATTTTCCAGAAAAATTGTTAAGAAATTGGGTTTCTTTGCTTGACATGCAGGTTATAATCTATGTAATTATCCTGCAGTAATTGTTATTATCTTTTCAAATAAAAAAGAAATTTTTAGAAACTGTTCGCTTCTGTTGTCAATAATTATTTATTTTGAGCTGATATAATAACTAATCCGATATAATAAATATTCTTCTATAATTTCGTATTTTAGTTATCAAGTTTTTTTTTGTTATATGATTTCAGGAATAAGAACTTCACTAACGACGCGGAGAAGAACCGTGTTCATCTCGCTGAGAAATAATAATTGTTCATTAGGATGGACCTGGAAGTATGTGGTCAGCTCATAAGTTGCTTATGATCATGAGAAAATCAACGTATAAGAAGAAAGTTTTTGTAATAGACTTCATATATGCTGATTAGCGTCTTAATTAGATATTTATTTCAATTTATGTCAAATCTCACTATTGTTTTAACTGCAGTAAAAGAATTCGCATGTGAATATTTATGTGATAAATAGTTCATTAATGTTTCATCTGTATGAAGATTCAAGAACTGAACAGTAATTATTATTTCTACGCCCCCCCCCACTAAAAAGAGACTATCTGGAAAAATTGTAATACGGAATTTTTTATTGTAATTGAAAAATTGTAGTACGGAATTTATCTATTGTAATACGGAATATTGAGAACTTTTGACATAAATCAACAGGAGAATTCCAAGGTGAATTGTTATTCCGCATTTTCTGTGGAACTCACTCTATGGAATGATTTGTATACATACCTTTGCAAAGATTTGTTTGAATTTTAAAATTAATTCGGCAGATATAATTTTGTAGGTTGTGCCTAGTCGACATATACATATTTAATTGCATTTGTGACCAAAATCTAAACTTTATTCTGACCGTTAATCACACTATAATTATTCCGAACCTTAATAATATTCAGACAGTAAATCCGACCCTAAGTGATGTTTTAATTTCCTGAACCTACAATCGAACGTATTCATTTAAGGTCTAATTTACGCAGTCAGATTTAGGGTGGGCTATTTTTAATACGGAATTTCACTAGGCAGTTTTTCATAATATTACGTTGTTCCAGATTTGTAATCATTTGTTGATTAAATAAACATTTTGCACTGTATAGCTATAAATAATTCCATTTTAATGAAAACCAACTAGTAGAATTGTAGACAGTCATTTAAGGAACACAATGATCTATTGATCATAAGATCAGATAAAAATCTAAACTCGTTGATAAGACTGAAGAAAAAAACACGAACTGTGAAATATATCTACTATTCATATAAAGGCCCGAATTATCGTTTTTCTCAAGGAGTAAATAACTGCATCCTGATAAGGATGCCCAATAAACATTACCGGCAA
This sequence comes from Andricus curvator, assembly GCA_932195095.1. Classification (NCBI taxonomy): domain Eukaryota; kingdom Metazoa; phylum Arthropoda; class Insecta; order Hymenoptera; family Cynipidae; genus Andricus; species Andricus curvator. Next base: position 12,075 of record CAKNYM010013491.1, on the reverse strand, counting down.
AAAAAAACATTGACGTAGAGGTTATATTTTTGTTGACATTGTTTCTAGAGAAGCATTTTAATGTTTAATATAAAGGCTTGGATATTTCCCATCTTATTTCTTTGAATTTAGGGACATAAACTGTCCCTTCTTTCTTTTTCATTGCAATCTTTTTCCTAATGAATAGCACAAAGAAACTTTTTCTAGTCCGCTAATTTGGAATCTGCATATCTCGAAATAAAGTAATAAAGTGTGTTGATTAGCAAATTAGCAGAATTCGGAGAATTCAGAATATTCAAGACATTTCAGAAATGCAAAGTATTCGAAGAATTCAAGAAATTCAGAGAAGTTACATATTTCAGGACATTCACAAATTCAGAAAATTTCAGGGATTTTCGATCATTTGAGCCATTAAAGAAATTCAAAGAATTTCAGTAATTCAGAACATTCAAAGAATTCAAGGAATGCAAAATATTCAAGGAATTCTGGGAATTGAGCATATTCAGGGAATTCAGGGAATTCAAGATATTCAATAAAAACTGAAGGACTTTAGGGAATTTAGCGATTTTAAAGTATTTCAGAGTAATTACAGAATGAAGAGAATTCAAGATATTCAGAATATTGAAGGAATTCAGGAAATTGATAGAATTCAAGGGATTTGAGAGCATTAAAGGAATTCAATACATCCATGAAATGGAACATTTCACAGAATGCAGGTAATACTAAAAATTCTAGGAATTTCAGGAATTCAGGCGATTCAGAGAAAATTTAAAGAATGTAAGAAATTCAAAATATTCAAGAAATTCAGGGAAATCAAATTCAGTTTCTTTGCACAAATTATTTGTTATTGCTCATTTTGACAAATATTATTACCACCAATTTCCTTTCTCACTTCTCAAATCTTCGGAAACATCACGAGCGCAGACGCTGCACTACTCCCTAGTCCCTGCGCGGCTCGAACTTATCACTTTCGGAACACTTTCCAGCAAATTCCCTTCTACCATCTGATTGGTTGGAAAACCTAGTCCGCAAATATGCTACTCTGCTAATATGTATCCATAGGACTGCGCCCTCAATCAAGATATAGCAATCTATATTGCGTCATCATTATTAATTTAAATACCCTCAACATCGATCTTGAACCTTCTAGATTTAGCACGCAAATGAACCATGTTTTTTAGTATGGAACAGAACCATGTCGGTATTGTTGGTATGTAGGAATCTTAGAGTAGAGTCCGCCTTGCCCCTCTATTATTCTGGTAAAAACGTCAGATTTGAAATTACCACCCGTTTTGCAACTTTTGAAATGCCGTTCTGTTCTTATTCTGAATTTCTTACCAATTTAACTGTGTTCGATGTTCCAAGTTTTTTTCGGATATTTAAAGAAAACTTCCGCACATGTTCAAAACTTTTTTGAAACCATTTTCTCTTCTTAAACCTGCCTAAAATAGTCTTGAACCTTTATATTAATGTACACTGGGAATCCCATTACAGTTTCTCCCATTTAAGTAGGCCACTGGCTGTCTACGTACTGAGCGAGCAAATTTTGTGTTCGCTTTAAGTCAAGGGCATTTGTGAACATGCCCGAAACCGGACTTAAATGGGATTCCCAGTGTACTTCAGACGGAAAAATAATTTAGGCACAAATCAGTGTGAAGAAACCTAAATACAGATCGAACAGTTTCTCTACGTTGTAAAGTACAGTTTTGAAGTTTACTGAATAAGGTTTCTCTTCCGACGATTATGGATATGATTGGCACTAAAATATTGACAGTAAATTATTTTAAAGCTTCATAGCACATGTGTCCTTAGTAGCTGGCCGCCACTGTACACTTGGGGAAACAATATTGAAATCTATTTGAAAACCGCCCATATATAGGTACACTTCGTAGCCCTTTCATTAGTAAATTGACAAATAATCAGTATAGAAACATTGGCATGACATCATACCTCTGATAACAATTAAGCGCAAAAATAATTCCTCTTGTTTATGTAGGGTAAGAGCACGAGTTGCTGACACTTGCAACAGCCGCGCGTTGGCACCTCCAGATAATTTACTTTAAACAATAGAAAAATGCAAATATTTAACAAATTCTGTTCGAGACATAAGCAAAACAAATTATTTTGTCTCTAGAATCTCCTCAAATCATGTTGGAAATTTTTTGAGTGATGAAAATTTGTTCTCTCAAATATTTATTATATTTTGTTCACATGAGAGTAATTCAAACAGAGTTAGTTAAATATTAGCATTTTTCTATTGTTTAAAGCAAATTAGAAGGGGGTGACAAAGACTGGTGCCTGCGCCATAAGCTACCAGATAAAATTTACTTTTTTATGTTCTAGTAAATTTACTTGAAACTTCATAAAGAATCTATCTAAAATATTTGACGAGAAATGCCTCATGTCCGCATTTTCACTCATATTTACTTGCTACAAAATAATCAAACAATTTTTTTTTCTTCGACTCAGACGATATGATGGCAACTGATACAAAACTATCAAACTTGCGGGTTAAAAACTCACGTGAGGCATATGAACAAGAACTCCTCCGACTGAATGAAGTTCCGGCATTGGCATATTAATAACAACATCTGGTTTGGTGTCACATTTCTTGCTTGTTTCCAAAGAATTTCGTCGCCCATAGTCCTCGGAAACATTATCAATCATCACCTGAAAAATAACGAGATGCTGACAAATTTAATTTTTACTTCATTACCTGGATGCAGGGACGCAATTATATGAGGGGCCGTCGGGGCCGCGAACCAGGGCCCCCACAAAACGGATAATTCGACTATAAAGTCGGTTAGTCGGTAAAAGATGGTAACTACTCGGCAAATCAAAATCACTGCGACTCTAAACGATTGATACATGCACACACTTCTGCATCGGCTCCTACTTCGATGACCTTTTTTTTTAGAAGCCAGCCCCTGGTCACCGCTTAAGGGCCCTCAGATTTTAACCGGTCCCAGAGCCCCCACAACCCTAAATGCGGCCCTGCCTGGATGGTTGTTACTGTTAAATCTATGAAATATACATTCTCTTACCCTGCAACAAAAATTTAATTGAAATCGATTGACTGCAATCGACAATTCTGGAAAAACGCAATTCATTTTGAACACATAAAATTGTATTCAATATGCAATTGGTAAATTGCAATGAGAAAATTCGTTCGTGAATCGAGTTGAATGTCTGCAATTGCAGTTAATTACAGACATGCAATAGAGCTAGTACACCATCCTGCTGTAGTACATTGTTTCGCAAGTCTGTGGTGCAGTCTATCGAAGTCGATCGACGACTTACAATTCAAAGCACATTTTTTGAATATTTGGGAATTGAAAATTATATTGAAATTTCATTAAAGTCATTTAAGGGAAAAAGAAAGGCACCCAGTGGCGGATCTACCGAACAGGCAACGCAGGCAGCTGCCTAGGGTGGCAACTTTTTAGGGGCGGAAAAATTTCGAACGTTGATTCTAGATGATTCATAATCATAAAAATCATAATTTGTTATCAACAATATTATCGGATAACAAATAAACGGCATATTAATCCTATCCTATTGTCAATATTGTCCGCTCCTGATGAACACTTAGTTAATCATTCGAAAAAAATATGGAGGTGCGAAGGGGCGGGAATTTCGCAACTGCCTAGGCCGGCAAATTGTCTTAATCCGTCACTAAAGGTGCCACTGTTTGAAACGAGCTGGCCCAATCGTTCCCGATCAATAAGCTGGAGTGGTCTAGGGAGATGAACATTAAATACATGGCGACCGGAGACAGCCCATTTAAGGAGAACGTGGGGCGTATACTCACAGCTTTTAAGAAAGCTGAAAGATGTTTCGCAAATTTGTGTAAAAATTCGAATCATTTCAAAATATATTCACAAGTTTAATTTCAAAGAATTTCTGAATATTTTTAGAATTATTACAAAAGAATCTAAAACATTTTAAGGCAATCATTTAATTTTTCATCATATTATATAAAAATAACGCTATTTTCAATTAATTTCTTTTAACATACTTTATATATGTTTCGTTAAAAGAAATCTGACATTTCCGTTCGACTTTTGTCATTTTTGAATTAATTATTACGAATTTTCGAGTAAAAAAATTATATTTCAATTTCAACTTTAAATTCTTTGAGACACATGTTTATTAAAACTTCAAGCAGAGCAAACACAAATTCTGAATGGCCTTATTAAAAAAAGTATTAGGCGTGTTTAAAAATTTGATCTTACCGGTTTATCTTATTTTGCATATTTCCGACTATCTATTTGGGTACGAAGTAGGAAATTCTGGGATTATTCACAAAGGGGTTTTTCAAAATTATAAACTTTAATGTCCTGCCCATCACTGGACAGGACATTGCCACAAAATATTTGTTTTGCTACGAATTCATGTAACCCGGTCCATCCCAAGCAAAACCTCGAGGGTATCGCACGCCTGCCACTCAAGGCAATGAGAACTGTGGCTGCTGCGGAGGGACTCACTACACTTGACTAGTGATTTTACGCATGGCCGTTTTCCAAATCAGCTATGGGCATGGTGACATCATCACCGATCGGGTCCTGCTCGACTCTTGCTCTGAGATAACACTTATCTCAACAGCATTTGCTTGCTGGGCCAACGCCCTCTTAGAAAGGTTTGATATTAGCATCAGTAGCGTGGGAGGAGAGTTTATTAACCGACGTTACGAGCTCAATGGCCGAATTAGATACTCGCAGACGAGAAGTTCAATACTTCAGGTCCTGTTGAATTGCTAATTGGAACTAACGTTCTGCCCGACCTATTACGGCCTGGCCTAATCAGATCTATGGGCGGACCTCTCCTACTAACTGGCTACCTTTAGCCAATTCATGCCTCACCCAGCTCACTGAAACGGCGCCTCGCTGGCACCTCCGATTTCTGGGTCAGCTGCAATGATCCTGGGAAGTAGGGAATCTTCCTATCATCGCGAGGCAAGTGCCAGATGACCAGCAATGTGAAAATGTTTTCAACAAGCATCACCAAGATTCGGACGGTCGTTACATTTTACGGCTGCCCACCAAACTCCACATTGTCAACGCTATTGGCGAAAGTCTTCCGGACGCATTCGCTGCTTTGACGTCATTCCATCGACGCATGAGGAGAAAACCTAATATGGCGAAGGCAAAACTCCAAACGCATCACTGGAGGGTGATAATCCGATGACGCGAATATTGATTTATTTTCTGTACAGATGTAGAAATGATGTGTCGCCAAATCAGAATCGATGATCGCGATATTGATCTACAACGGATCGTTTGGAGCCCTTCTGAGGAGGAGCCTGTTCGACACTTTTAATTGCTCACAGTCACCTACGATGAATCATGTGCACCTTATCTGTCGCTTCGAGTCATTCAGCAGTTGTGCATCGATGAAGGGAAATGTTATCCAGAAGTAGTGAATGCTTTGATGCGTTGTATGCACCCAAACTCAAGCCAGACCCATGGAACAGGTAATGGCACCTTTGCCACTAGAAAGAGTGACAGTTATGGAGTGACAATACAACTCACTTTCATCGCACTGATTTAGAGATGAAAAACAAAAAAATACTCAGCGCGATTGACTGGAATCGCGTCGCTGACGCAATGGCAACCGAAGGCATCACCTAGCGGTTCATCCTTTCTGTTGCTTTCCACTTTGGAGGACTTTGTGAAGTCGGGGTAAAATCTTCTAAAACCCATCTTAAACGCCTATCCGAGCCCAAGAATCTGACATACGAGGAATTCTCCACCTTGCTCGTGAACATCGAAACAGTGTTGAACTGTCGCCCCATCTCGCCTCTCTCCAGCGACATCGAGGATCCAGACGCCTTTACTCCTGGACAGCTGTTGATTGGAGGACCTCTCAGAACCATTCCCGAAATTCCTGTTGAGGCGACATATCTTGATCGACAGACCCATTGGAAACTTGTCAAGGGAATGCGAGATCAGTTCTGCAAGCGATGGACAGCGAGTATTTAAATACTCTCCAGAAACGATTCAAGTGGACCCAGCAGGGCCCTAATTTAAATGTCGGAGATCTCGTTGTCTTATTGGATTCGTCTCTTATCAGATCTGACGGAAGAAGGCCTCTCGCCCGCGTTGCTCGTACTCATGAGGGATCTGATGGACTTCTGCGCGCCGCCACGATCGAGACTTGCACCGTAGAGTATGTTTGCTTTTGGCCAATCGTCCAGGCATCGGCAGAAGAAGACTCACAGTGATTCGCCGTAGATGGTATCATCTTTGGCGGGCTGCGTTCAATTACGTATCGTTCAAGGAACGAGGCGGGTGGGTTTTTTGAATCTCCGGCATTCCTTACCCTGAAGACGATGCACCACACGGTGCGTGCGCCGAGGAGTAGTACGCTGCGCCGCCACTGGCGCTGCTCTCCTGCTTTGCTGCGTGCTCGACGGGATTTTTGGTCTTCGGGCATTGACAACTTCACCGTCGTGTGAGATGGACGTATTAATTATTCTTCGATTAAACAGTTCTTTTCTAGATCAAATCACTCATTCTAATCAAAGTTAACAATTGCTCTTTTGTTCTCAGTATAATTGTAACAACCACATTCTTAGTTTAATTGTTCTTGACAGCACTAAAATGAGCAAAACAAAAGGAGAATTTGTGAACCACACCTCAAATCAAGTTTCGTATTTTGCGCGAGATAACCCTTTCTCAATCAACGAGCAACAGCAAAAGATAAATAATAATGATAATAGGCCTAATTACACAATAGGCCTCTCTCGGATGGAGGCCATGGTGCAGTTAAGAGTGGCAATAGGATCGAACCGAGGCGACGACCAGGCAATGGCCCCCGACAAACGCGAGAACATCGATTTAAATGGTCGGACCAACTCAGGAGGGACATCCTTACCTTTTGGCAAAGAAGCTCACCGGCGCGAAGAGGATTCATGCAGTGGTTACATGACCGTTGGGTCAATATGCAACCCGGAATATGCTCATAAAATTCCTCAGTATTTAAGAGATCAGATATCCTTTTTGCGACGAAACGGATATGAAGCTCTGTATCAACAAGAAGAAGAGCAACATCATCCAGTGAACATTCCACCCCTTCCAGCAAGACCACCTTTGCAGATAGCCGATGATGCCAACATGAGAAGTAGGAGATCTATCCACCAAAAAGTCTTTTTCAGGATGGACAAATTAGCTGAAGCTAATACTACTCTCCCCGATTTGCTCCCCGAAGATGTTAATCTCTGGAATCTGAACTCTTTTGTTTACGAGAAGGCGGTGTCCTTGCTTAGCGACAGTAGAAGTAACGAAACTTCAGTACGTCTGAGTAAGACTCGCGAGCGTATTGCACAGCTTCAATTCAAAATTGAAACGGCGAGACGGCATGCATCAAATATTCAGTGCGTGATTAGCTACATAACATTAAATAAAAAATTCACTCCAAAAGTTCGGGCACTTGCTCGAAACTTGAGGAAAGCAAATCACACGCTGAACAAGTGTAAACTGTTGACCATCAAGCAGCACTGGACGCACAAAATAAGAACTCTTTCAACAGAGAAACAGCGCCTTGAATGGCGAGTAAAGTGGATTCAGGAAAATTCCACCTTTTCTACACATCCTTCCTGTCTGTTCAATAAAACGTCACGTTCTGTTAAAAATCCGCCTAGTCGAGAAGATATTCAAGTCCACAAATTACTGCTGAAGATGTGAAGAAAATTATCGCTAGAACTAAGAATTTTTGGAAGACGTTCACTTCTACGCACCAACATCTAGCGCGTATATTTACTACTTTCTTAAACGGAGAACAACCCGTCCCGCAGTGGCTAGTGGAAGGAAGCACGGTATTTATCCCTAAGACCACAGATTTGTCAAGTCCGAAGAACTATAGGCCCATAGCTTGTTTAAACACCAGCTACAAGATATTCAGTGGCATCGTCAAAGAGAGGATAATAACATCTATCGAGCCGGTGTGGAGTGCAATACTTGAACGACGTGGATGCAAAAAAGGGCTGGCAGGTTGCAGGGAGAACCTGTTAATAGATAGGTGTATTACCCAGGACTCGATCAGGTATCGACGCAATCTGTCCATGGCTTGGATTGACTACCGTAAGGCATTCGATAAAACGAACCATGAGCTACCTATTAAGCTCCTTGAGTGCCTGGAGGTGCATCCAAAAATTGTGAGATGCATAAAAGAGCTTATACTTTTATGACGGACAAGATTTGTCATAACATCTGACAAAAGACAACTGGCTACAATCTATATCACATATAAGAGGGGGGTCTTCCAAGGAGACTTTTTAAGTCTTATACTTTTCTGCATCTCCCTCTTGCCTCTATCTATTGTGTTCCGAGGCGAAAGCTCTGGATACCTATGTGATCCGCTGAACAGAAGAGAATATTAAGTCAACCACCTTTTATACATGGACGACCTTAAACTCTTTGCTTCCTCGAAAGAGGACCTTAACATCCTTGTGGAGGCGGTAAAAAGGTGCTCTAAAGCTCTAAAGTACTCTAAAGGTATCGACAAATACTCAGAAAAATTTGGGCTTCCAAATTATCTGAAAAGAATAAGATCCAGGCGACCAATATGCTGGCCGTTTCTATACTGCTCTACACGTTTGGTGCAGTAAAATGGAACGTCGATGAGTTGAAGCAACTTGACCGAAGCACACGCAAGATGGTGACGATCCATCGAAGTCATCATCCTAGATCTTCCGTACCTCGAATATAAAGGAAGTAGAGGCTTACTAAGCTTAGAGTGTCTTCATCGAAGAACGTTTCTGGCTACAGCCTGCTCAGTTCTAAATAGCACAGATTCCCTTATGCGACTCGTACATCAACATGAAGTCGTCAATGCTGCGGCGTTTCTATACCGTTCCACAGATAGCGCCGCACAGGAGTTTTGCCTCCCATTTGATTCCAGCGACACTACATATGGCCTAGCATCACTGACACCTTTGGTGCTGAAAAGTCGCGTAAAGAAAGCAGAACATACGCTTCTACTAAGAAAACATGCTGACAAGCCCCTTCATGGTAAATTCTACGGCATCATACGTAGAGAAGAGCTCTCGATGGGTCTGTCCAACATGTTTCTCAATTCTGCTGGATTGAGATCAGAGACAGAAGGATTTCTTTTTGCCTGTCAAGACGCCATTATAGACACCTTACTTTACCGTGAGCGCATAATGAATGTACCTGTAGGCGATACCAACTGCCGAGCGTGCAAGCAAGAGCCAGAAACACTTGGACATGTTCTCAGTGGATGCTCAAAATATGCACGCTACGGGTACATAGAGAGACACAATGCGGCTCTCAAAGTGTTATATTACCATCTTAGGCACTTCCATGGTGTTGATCTATTGCCCGTCTTGCAATACGCCCATGCGGAACTGGAGTCCGTTGTAGAAAATGATCAGTGTGAGATCTACTGGAATTTCTCATTCTCCACCACGCAACGTATCAGTGCTACGAAGCGTGATATTGTTCTCGAAGATCTGAAGACCAAGATCATTTGCGTGATTGAATTATCGGCACCAGCCAATGGTAATATCACCGCAAAAGAGGAAGAAAAACGGGGGAAATATCAAGCACTCCTTTTCGAGCTGAGCAGGCTGTACCAAGGCTACAAAATCTATCTTGTAGTTCTCATAATCGGCTGTCTTGTAGGTATCAAAGCTTCATTTCTTAGCTAACTCAATATGATTCCGGCTTGCCAGCATCAGGCTAATTCCATCGCGACCCGGATGAAAAAGGCTGTTCTTCTGAGATTACTTCATCTGGTCCGTCAACACTGTTCCTCATAATATTCTACAAAGATTGGCAGCTCTAAAAATGTATCCAGAGGTGAAAACTTCATCTCCAACTGTCCCGTCCACCGCGTAAGGTCATCCGCGGCTACAGACCTGACTCCAAAGAACAGTGTTGCACGATGTCATCTTGCGTGAATTTCCCGCTCTTGCTTACCTTCCAGGACAAAAGGAGCAGAAGTGGATGACATACACGTTCCAGTTGCGTTGGGATTGTTTCCTTTAAGGAATCATGATCATGATCTTGATTATTATACTCGTAATATTTCATTTTAAAGGTAATTTAAGTGTTTAACAATTCAGTCTATAGGTCAGTTCCGTTATCGAATAATCAAGTCTTAAATTTACTCATAATATCCATTATTTTCACCACTAGCTTATATTAACGTATATTAATCATATTTATTATATGCTACATATATTATTTTATCTTCAGTCATCTGTAATTAGTTTCCTTTTGTCATTTGCCTATGACATTATAATAATCTATGTTTGAAAAGAGTTGGTATTTTTTTGTAGAATCATATGTATCATTTATTCTTTAGGGGACGACTTAGCCCTAATAATTTGAGAAATAAATTCTAAATTCTAAACTGTAAATGATAATTATACTCGTACTATAATAATATAATAAAATGCAATTCTATATAATTATGATATTTTAATTTATCATTTTAAAATATGTACTCTTCCCGTTTTCATTATAAAAATAAGAGATACATTTACTTACATCCGGCGGATGAGCTAAGTTAGATGGTGCCATGTAAGTAACTAGCTGCAAACATAGTTGGTGCCACACAATCTTGGATTCACAATACGTGCATTCTGCATTCACACAACATATATGATCATCGCTCCAACTTGTCGCCATTACTAATTTCATTAGATAGCAGGCTTCACGGCACACCCCAGTATATATTCCAGCATGTCTGTCCACATCTTGTAATTCCATCTAAAAAGTTAATTTTTCAAATATTTTACTGTTTTTCGAATTTTTCAATTACTTGCAGAAAATTATGATAGCGGACGAAAACAGTCATCCCGCTATTTATGATAGACAGAAGAAAAGTTGCAATCACCATTACTAAATCATGTTGGTTTTTCGCTTGATCTTTTTGCGCTAAAGACGAATATGGACTCAAAAGTGTCCATCACGTAAAGTTTTCGAGAAAATGTGGGTTAAATTTCCCAAACAAACACGTTCTAGGTTGGAAGTCATGAAACCTTCCAAAATGTCTCAAATTGAAGCTTGTTGATTCCTCTTTCAACGTCAACGAACCGAAATTTCATCGCAACTGACCTTAAAGCTCTGTGTGTCTTCTAACGTAGTGGTATCAGTGGTTGCGCACTCACCAAGTGTTTACACTCAATGGTTGTTTTTACAGGGTACAATGTAAACCTATCCAATCCTATCCTATCATACAATGTAAACCTATCAAAATATAAAGATAGGCCATCTAGCATTTCATAAAGACTGTTCCTGTAATCAGAGGGTAATAGCTAGTCGAAGAAAGAGAATGGGGGTTTAAAACTCAGGTTAGCAATTAAAGCCTTCTAAAAATTGTAGTTAGAACACAGTACAAGATGTTATATATTGTCTAAATACACAAGGTTTTGTAAGTAAAAAGAATGAAATCGGAAATAAGTTAATTTTGAAAAAACAACCAATGACATAAGCGATGCATGAAACACACGTCACAGATGATATATTAAATCATGAATTACAAATAGATAACACATGGGTCATTAAGTCCCGGGACTGACACACATATGGCGCCGCCAATGCCATACCTCTTTGTGTTTCGGTAGTACCAACCTTCAAAAGATACGTGTAAAAATTTGATAATATTCGGTTCAGTCGTTGTCGAGATATTGAAAGTTAAGTGACGCTTCATTTTTTTTTTATTTAAACAATGGATAAAAACGAGTTTGGTGTGTTAATCAAACACTGTTTTTTAATGGGGAAAAATACCGTTCAAGCTCATAAATGGCTTGAAAAGTGTTACCGGGAAAAGTGCCCATCGAAAACAACCATTTGCCGACGTTGTGCAGATTTTAAACACGGTCGAACAACCACCGAAGACGCGGAGCGCCCAGGTCGTCCATTTGAGGTGGCAACGCCGGAAGACATCCAAAAAATTAGGAAAATTATTTTGTCCGATCGTAAAGTGAAGTTGCAAGAGATAGCTGACATCCTAGAGATGTCAAAAGGCACCGTGTTCAAAATTGTGCATGAAAATTGCGTATGACAAAATTTTTTTCCAAGTGGGTGCCGCGTTTGCGTTGCCACCTCAATTGGACGACCTGGGCGC
>CAKNYM010013488.1:0-13009 GCA_932195095.1 Andricus curvator | reverse complement strand
ATATATATATATATATATATATATATATATATATATATGTACGTATAAACTGCAATCTTCAATAAACATTAAAGAAGTAAAATCCTAAATTATGTAAAAATGACTCGTATATGTATGGTTTTTACTTACTTTTATCGTTTTTTGGACCACTCAATCAAAGAAAATTCGTCTGTATATAAAATGCTTACTGCAAGCTACATGCGTAACTTTCTACCTCGGTATTTCACAATTCACGCCCTTCGCCACAAAACTTACGAAGGCTGACTCCCGTTCCCTGTTCCCCACGAAGTAGTACCAGCTGCCTCCCCCACATTGATGTAAGAGTTACTCCTACAGTTCTAAAATTGACGGTAACATAAAGTTGGGTATGTTGAGAATAAAAAGATTGGTATATGGATGTGTTTCCAACTTTGATTATTATTTCTACCACATCAGCCTATTTTAAAAATGAGATTCACATTTTTATAAACATTTTTTACAGGGAATTAACTGATTGTAACTAGATAACCTCCACTGAATATCGAAATTAAGCTTTTTTCCATTAAAATCTTAAGGACATGTGATACCATATGAGTCATATCAATTTCCTCGGGGTTTTCATGGCCGTAGCTAGGGGGGGGGGGGGCATCGTGGGGAAATGCCCTACCTTAAAATACCAATGCCCTACCTTAAAAAATACAATACATCGATTGACCAGATCAGATCAAGTAAAATTTTTACTTCCGCCCTACCTTTAACAACCGCTGCCCTACCTTAAATTCAACTCCAGCTACGACCCTGGGGCTTTTCCCCGGGATAATAATTATTTTTTGTTGACATTTTAGAAAATGATCAAGAAAATTAAAACAGATGCTTACTCACATTTTTTTTAAATTTGGAATTTAAAAAAATTATGGGGTCGGTAAATAAGAAATAACCTTTTTTAATTTTTTCCAAAAAATAACAGTACAGAGACGTTCGTTTTTATGTTCATTACCATTTCTCAAAGTTTCAGAGAAATAATATTTATTTTTTAGAAAATCCTGAGGAAACTGATGTGGCTCGTATGGTAAATATTACATGACCTTAAGGGCATGTCAAATGTTACCCGATTCCTAACTTACCAACATCTTTTTCGAACAACCTACGTTCACAAGAAATGAGACATTGAATTAAAATTTTTTGAAATTAATTTTTTTTAAGCTTTGAAGAACGTTTGTATTATCACAAATTTCTAGGATTACAAAAAAAGAAACTTTTTTTCAAAAATAATATTTTTTTCTAATTCTAAGAATTTCTCATTTCGTGTGCATGTAAATTGTTCCAAAAAAACATATCGGTCAAGTAAGAATCGGGCAATATTTAAGATGCCCTTATGCAGTTTGATGAGAATGACTTAATTTCCTCTTTATTTTATTTTTTGGTTAAGGCAGAGACCTATTATTTTTTACTTACCACTGTAGGATAAGGATACTATAGTTCACATATTGTAAGTCGATATAGTAGAAATTGAATCCTTAAGTGGGTAAGAGAAAGATTGTTAAAACCATCCAAAAGTAGAAAACTACTATTTTTAAATGTAGCATTATAAACAAAGAAATTCCCAGAAATTTTAAAACTGAGTCATTTTATTAATTGTATTCGCAGTGAATGAACATATTTTTGAAGTATATAGCTTTTGATTGAAGAGAATATTAACAAGTCTGAAAACGAGAATGCTAATTTTATAATACAAAAAAGACTTAACGGGTATGTTTTGTTACTTATTTTCAAGCAGCTCTATGTGAGGGAGACAATTAAACTTAGTTTCTTACTATATATTCTCATCACATAAAATAATATCATTACATAATTATAGTGGCTATATTTTACAAGTTAAAATCTAAAACACAGATTCTGAAGAATATTAATTATTCAGTCCACTTTTTTGTAAGGTCGAAAATTAAATAAAATTTTACTTATTTTTACAATCCTCTTTTATCATAAAATCATGGGTTTTTTCTATTTATTTGAAATAAAATGTTTAAATTTTCTTAATTCTAATTTACTGTTGAAAGTTTTCGGAGTCAATAGTTTTGGACTTTCAGAGAATCTGCACATCGGTGTTGATTTCTTTCTACTTGGAATAAAAATTAATCAGTCCAGAGTAAAAAATCATGTTTAGATCCATTCATTAGTTTATTTTCTTAACTTAACACACTTTACTCCATATTGTGGGACTTTAGGGTCTAATTGGAGTTACGTTAATTCCGCTTTTTTAACAGCGATACATGATTATCAAAAACATTACAGAATCGTTCCAGTTTTTTGAGATATTTTTACATTAGATTTGTGTCAAATTTGACTCCCCCCCCCCCCCCGTTTTTATCACATGTACACGTTCTGAGACCACGTGAACCCGAAAAACAGGTTTTTATTAATGTGTCTGTCTGTAGGTCTGTACCCGGAGAGAAATCTGTTGCGAGTATTGCATGGGAATGTACTATGCGGAAAGAGTAGCACGTGTGCTTTACGAAAATCGCCTCGATTCGTGCAATTCCGGTATGAGAATCTCTAGTTGGAATAACGCCGAAAAGCGATGCGAAGAAGGCCTGCACACCGATGCGCTGAACGCACCAATACTACCATACTGAAAACGCACGGAGTAGTCCGTGCGGAAATCGTACGGGTCCCGAGCGTTTTAAAGATTTTCGAACTGCGCATGGTTGCGGTTACCATAGGCGACAAGCGAACATATATATGTACACAGTCTGTACAGAATCAACCACAAACAACAACACTGAACGCGTCTACTTGTTGCCTATGGTAACCACAAGCATGCGCAGTCCGAAAATCTTAAAATCGCTCGGGAGTACTATTTTCGCACCGACTACTCCGTGCGTTTTCAGCATGGAAGTATTGGTGCGTTCAGCGCGTCAGTGCGCATGTCCTTTTCGCATTGGACACTTTGGTACTAAGGCAGCACGGTTACCGACCGATGATTGCAATCTTCTTTTACATTATCAGCATCGAACACTCGCTTGCGACAAGAGCAATAGCGTCCGATGCGATACTCGCAACAGATTTCTCTCCGTGTATATGTGTCTAGATTTTTAGTCTGTCAGCACGATAACTTTCGAAAGAATTGACATATTGGATTGGACTTTGGTATACTCTTCAAGTATCCTAAAGTGAAGGTCAAGTTTGTTAGCCAGCCATTTTGGATACAAATTCAAAAAGTTAAAACATTTTCAAAATTTTTGAGACAACTTTTTTTCAAGATTTGAAAATTCTATGTACGTTTATTAGTAGCACTCAAAAATAGGAACAATTTATCCTTATGACTTTTTTTGATTAAAAAAAAAAATTACCGGAGTTATAGCATTTACAAAATTCTAAAAAACAAACGAAAATGAACATTTTAAGCCTAAAAACGCACGATATGAAAAAATATCAAAGGAAGAAAAACATTGCATTTTGAACACCCTACAATATTATCATAACAACTTTTTGAATTTCCTTGAAAAATCAAAAATTCAAATTTTGTCCACAAAAAATATTGAAAAATAAAAAATTCCATTTTACGATCAAACTATACAATATACGAAACAATATGAGTCGACATAAATTGTGTATTCAGGAAATATCTATAAATTTGTTACAGATCACTTTTTGATATGACGCGTAGTTTTTGTTTTATTCGTAGAATACTGCATTAAAAATAGAAAAATTGAATTTTTAGACAAACGACACAAGATACGGAAAAAATAAAGAGACGAAATTTATTCACCTAAAAAAGAGTTACAAATTTGTTGTTAATTATTTTTTGATAGGATGCGTAGTTTTTGTTCTAATCGTGAAAAATAACATTAAAAATAAAAAAATTAAATTTTTGGAAAACGGCACAAGGTACGAAAAAAAATTCATGAACAAAAGTTGTTCACCCAAAAAGGATCTCAAAATTTGTCATTGATAATTTTCAGATAGAAGAAGTAGATTTTCTTTTAATCGTAAATAACAAGATTAAAAATAAAAAAATTGAACTTTTGGAAAAACGACACAAGAGACGAAAAAAAAATGAAGATACAAAAGTTGTTCAACCAAAAAAGATATAAGAGGTTGTTATAAACTCTTGTTATAAAAATATATTGAAAACATAAAAATTACCATTTTGGAAAAAAGGACACAAGCTACAATAACATTTTATTTAACACAAATTTTCGCCTAACTTATATCTACAAATTTTCTTAAAACCACTTTACGCTAGGATGCGTATTTTTAGTTTAAATTGTATGCGCACTTTTTTTCAATCATGAAAACAAGACAATGAAATTATGTATGTTTCAATACTAATGCATATTATGAATTGTAATAATATAAATATTATAAATTTATTTATTATTTTTTATTTATTTATGGCAACGGCCATACCACGCTGGAAACACCAGTTCCCGTTAGATCACTGAAGTTAAGCAGTGTTGGGCGCGGTTAGTACTTGGATGGGTGACCGTCTGATACTACTGCGTTGCTGTTGGCGGTCGTGGGTGTGGTGAGCCCACACTTGTAGTTATTTATAACTACAAGTAACTATCCACCTAGAAACACTACCCGAATCGGGTAGTGTCACGCTTACCCCTTGAGGCTCGCCGAAAGGGAAATGGCTTAATGGTATATATATATATATATATATATATATATATTGGAATGATACATTTTTCAGGGTAGCTAAGAATAAAATTTAATGCAAAATAAGAAACAAATATTAAATAGTATACATTTGATATAAAAGTGTTGAACATAATGTAGAAAAGTTCAGATTTTGGACAAAATAGAGTGCGAAGCACGAGATACGTGGTGAGAAAGCCGAAAGAGCTTTAACAAAAAAGAATTCACAATCACTAAATTACAGTTTTCGATGCTTTGACCTTTAATTTTAAAAGGTCTGTGCATAAATGTGGGGGAAATACAAAGACCGAGCGCGTGACGCGGGGTAAATACAGTATCGAGCGCGAAGCGCGAGAACGAACACTCGCGCGCCCTAGGCGCGCTCAAACTTACGAGCTAAGCGAGCCGCGCGCGATGAGAATGAGCCCGCGAGGCGGGCAGATTTTTTTAGTACCTGTTTTGTAACCATTGGTAATTGTTAATTTTTGGGCTCAAGGGATTTCATGGGATTTGAAGGCACGGGGAGGAATTCACTCGCGTATTACTCCGTACTATCTATTATTATTACTATTACTCCGTATTATCGCCAACGGCGATACCACGCTGAAAACACCAGTTCTCGTAAGATCACTGAAGTTAAGCATTGTTGGGCGCGGTTAGTATTTGGATGGGTGACCGTTCAGGAATGCTGCGTGCTGTTGGTCCGTCGGGGGTGTGGTGGGCCAACATTGGTAGTAAAATATCCACCTAGAAACACTACCCGAATCGGGTAGTGAGGCAATGAACTTTCGAGTTCGAACTGCTAATCAATGTATGTATGTATGTATTACTCCGTACACGTCACGCATAATAATCGCGCAATAATGCATAATATTCGCGTAACATTTTCGTTTACGCTGTATATTTGTCATAGTTTTTGCATACTCGTTTCTCTGCATAAAAATTTTTAAGTCATTTAACTCCTCAATTTTTCAATTTAATTTCTTGTGCAACAATATAAAAAAATATAGTGACAAAAGTAGAAATTTCATAAATATGATTTTTGATCTAAAAGAGAATTGCTTAAATAAACTCGCTATTGATCAGAATTCAGGGGTATATATTCAAGAAACATAATGAATTCAATAAAAGTACAGGTTAATTATTATAAACAATTTATATAAACAAATACTTCAGTATAGTGCGCAAATGTTGAAACACTGATTTAGCCATATATTTTGTATTAGACTTGTAATTGTAAACAGGGAATGTATGTATGTATGTGTATGTATATATATATATATATATATATATAATTTAAAAAAAAGTTAAACAACCACCGCAGGGTCCCACTAAGAGCAACTGTCATCCAAAAAAATGTTAATGGCCCCCAGTAGCACCGCGGTAAATCACACCTATGGCCACGTCTCACAACCGTGAGATGGGTGGTCATAGGCAACGACAAAATCACAACGACAGGCCGGCGAAACCCTCGTGTGCCTTGAGGACACCAAGCGACCCAAGGATGACAGCTTTCTGCATGCATCTCGCAAGTGCCTTGGCATATTTTTGGCACGCGGGTATGGCTTTAAGGTTACGAACCAGTGATAGTTTCGCACCTTCGAGAGCACCTATTACATGGACAATTACTTGCCCCGAATATTTTGGGTACAGTCGTTGTAGCTCTCTTTTAAGGTCTTGATACCTCTCCTCTTTTGCTTTCTCCTTTGCAGTGATGTTGTATTCGGACGGAGCCGAGAATTCGATCAAGAATGTAGTTCGTTTCTCGAAGTCTTGGAGAACAATGTCAGGCTTTGAGTGCGCAACGGAGACTGCTGCCCGAAAATCGTAGTTCCAGAAAATTTGGCACTTCTCTTTTCGGACAATCGACTCTATCTCCCTTGGAGCGTTCGGCAGGGCAGGGTCGCGGCCAACACCGCAACACCGCAAGAGCGACAAAGATGGTAATAAAGCAATCTTAGGGCAAAGATATTATAAACGTAGATGCGGTACGGGGTGTCAGAGTGGGGGAACGATATATATATAGGACATCACATTTTCTGCCATATCGAGGTGCTGCCTTCACCGTACTACGAAGTCGAGAGTTGGTTTTCTCATTCTTCGTAAACTATGACGGTAAAGCAGTTGAAAGATTTTTTAAGGTTAGAAAAGTTCGACATGTATCGCTTCATAAACAAAACACCGCACTTCCGAATATAATAATAAATGGGACAATGTCTAGGCACACCCTAAATACGTTTCTGGAAAAATTAATGAATAATTGAAGGGTCGGGGAACAAAAGGGCCTAACCCCGTTTTTCCAAATTTTTCAGGACGCCAGAAAAACGTTTGTCTTTTGCGAGATCACCGAAAAAAATATATTGGACATATGTGATCGATAATCTCCACTCTTGAACGTTGTTCTTTCAAATTTCATGCGAATCCGTCAAATAGTTTTCGATTTATGAGACATCAAAGTTAAGCACGAGCCTAACCCAAGGGGGTACAGGCGAACAAAAGGGCCTAACCCCGAGCAGCAAGCATTCACTCGGCTTAGTGCCGCCTGACATGCGGTGCAATTCTATGAATAAATACTAGCAAATACAATAATAATTTTTTAATAAATATGTTTTTGTTAAGTTGTGAACAATTAATTATTTATTGTCTAGTATATTTTTCTGAGCATGATCTATTATATTGAGTGATACTTTATTTTCGTTAAATTATTATTGATTTTGCTATCGTTTATTGTTATTGCTGTTGAAAATAATAATGAATTTTGTGATTAAGGTTCAGATATTCGGTAAACAATGAATTTGCGCTATTTTTATATTGTTAAAAATAATCGAATTGGACTGTATTTTTGGAATATATTTTTTTTAAAGATTATCATACTTATCTCAAGACACATCATGGTAAAAACAAAACTGAAAAAAAATTGAATAAAATATGTTGAATTTTACCATCACTTTGTCATTAAGCTGTTTTTCTTATTTAGTGATATAGGTATATAAATCATGTACCCCAACAAAAATCATGCAGACACATTTATTTTTCCAACTACAACAAATTTTTGTAATATTGACGATGCTCGACCGGAATGAATTCAATCATTCGACGGAGATCGTTTTTTTTCTCCATGGAAAGTTCTTTCGGTGTCACTTGCATCAAAAGAATCTTGTCAAAATCCGCGATGGTTTTTCCTTTAAAAGTAACAAAAAATGCACACGATTTTTATACGCTGGTAGAAAAATATTTTTTCAAAACAATGACGACAGTGAAAAGAACAGGCACCATCTAAATTTTTTCGAGTGAAAGATTCACTCAATATGGGTGAAAATCCTGCAAATCTAGCTTCAGTGAAAATGTCACTCTAAATGAGTGAAAATCCACTTATTCCAGAGTAATATTTCACTCTTAAACACGAGTGGATTGCACTTATTTTTAGGCATGAAATATCACTTTAAACAAAGTGGAAGTTTAGTCATTTAGAGCAAAATTTCCAGTCGAGCTCGTTTTGCAGGATTTTCACTCGAGGCTATTTTTTTTCTTGAAGTACTCCTTTTCAAAAGTATCCAGTAAAATTTTGGACCAAAAATATGTACATTTGAAGATGTTATCGTGATTTATGTAAAAAATATTGATATTGATTAAGAGAAATTGATGCCAAAACTATTCTTTATTCATCAGAATTTTTGGGAATTTTCGGAATGATACCCGTTTCAATATTTCTGTATTTCCATGATTTTTCGTAAAGATGCATCATCGTTAAAATTGTCCGATTAAGATTTTTTTAACTGACATCGACAACGGGAGGATTTTTCGCACGTAGGAGTTTTCCCTTTGCCGCCACGTACTCGAAGCCCTGACGTCGCATCTCGCGACGCTCGGCTTGCTTCCGCGGCATACTGCACCAATTTCTCACCTAGATAAAATATCAAAATGACCGTGAGACTTTACTCAACAAACGCCCGTTTGAAGTTTTTCGAATTTCTATCACTAAAAAAAATTAGAAACAAAAAAACAAACAATGTTTACTTATCTTGCTCTCCTTGTCGATCAACACTTGCAACAGATGATGTAAAATCGATAATATCGACCGCGATTAGTTCCTCCAAAGCCTTTGACACATCCTAATCACGCTAAATGGCACCACATACATAT
Source organism: Andricus curvator (assembly GCA_932195095.1). Classification (NCBI taxonomy): domain Eukaryota; kingdom Metazoa; phylum Arthropoda; class Insecta; order Hymenoptera; family Cynipidae; genus Andricus; species Andricus curvator. The sequence continues at coordinate 4,243 of CAKNYM010013488.1, read as the reverse complement.
ATAGTTGCAATAAACCTAGACAAACCGAATGAAAAAATCGTTTTTCCATAAGGTGCAATGTGGGGTTAGGCCCTTTTGTTCGCTCGACACCCCTTGGGTTAGGACCTGGACTGACTTTAATGAATTTTTAAAATATGAAAATTTTTTTTAAACATAAATAAACTGAATTGTGAGAGTAATACAATAATATAGTAAAATATATAATAGAGATAATAAGAGATAATAATGTTTATATTTGATTGTTGAATATTATTATAATTTCTGATACGTTCATGCTTCTTCTATGAATGATAGATATATTTTAAATTATAATTTTTTGTACTTTGGAGTTTAATTTTTATTACTAGACTGAACCGAAAATTGATTGCATTTAATATATAGAATTTTTGACGGTCTGAAGCTTGAGATAGGTTTTTTGTACATAGTCTTTCTAAAAAATTATAAATAAACTTTTCTCGAAAACCGAATTTTTTATTTAAAAAAAAAACTAAAAAGAAATTTCGAGATAAATCATGAACCAGTGCTGAAAAAAAATTTCTTTGATAAATGATTCTTTTAATTAAAATAATCAAATATTTAGACCAAAGAAAAATCTTTTTTAATGTTTAAAGTTTACAAAAAATATTGTTTGACTTTAACATAACAATAATTGAAAAAAATATATTTCTGGAAGAAAAAAAATTTTGGTTGAAAATGTACATAGTATTTTTTTTAAATTGCAAAAAATGTTCTCAAAAATCGAATTATTGATTTTAAAAAAATTAAAAACAAACTTCGAAATAAATTAGTGCTGATTTGAATGCTGCAAAGTTGGTCTGGATCATGTTTGGTTCGAAGAAAATTTAGGGAGAAATTTTTTTTCCGTTTGAAGCACACACGTGTTTTTACATTAATTTTTTTATACAATTTTTGTAGGGTTATTTTTATTTTAAATTCAAACAATTTTTTAAAACTTTAAATATTAAAAAAAAATTTATTTGATAAAAATATTTTATTATTGCCTTTTTAATAAATAATATTTATTAAGAAACAATTTTTTAATTATGAAAATTCGGGAATTTTATAATTATGGAAATTCTAGCTCGGATATTTTAGAATTCGGCAATTGTATGTAGGGAATTTTAAAATTCGGTATTATTATAAACTGTTCGGGAATTTTATTATTCGGGAGTTTTACAGAGTCGGGAATTTTATTTGCGGGATATTTCAGTCGTCCCTAGAAGCACACAAAATTTGCTGTAATTATAATTTTGAGACCTGGATCTTTTCGATTTTTTCCTACAGTATTTATTTTTAAAAAATGATTATATGCAAATTTTTGAAATCACAAGTTACAAAGATAATCCCATTTAATATCAAAATTGAAAAAATTTTAATTCGCTGTATATCTGATTTGTATTCCTGGGTCTTGTCGATTTTTTCCCTAGTGCATTTCGGTGACTTGTAAGCGGGGGTGAATGTAATAGGAATTATATCTCAGAAAATAAGTTATTAAAATGAGAAAAAATTGGGTATCTTTTTTCATCTCTATAGAGGTCATACCTATAGGTATGTAAAAAAATATTTAAGCTTCCGAAAATTTAAAAACTCTGCAAACAAGAAATTGTTGAAACATTTCTTTTTGCGTGGATAACTGAGCTGTATGCAAATATATTATATATCTTTGCTGTATGTCTTTCGATTCCGAACTAATTATACTCTTTTTACGATTCTAATACAATTTACAAAACAATCATTGAAAATTTTTTAATTTTTAAGGCTTCAATTTGATAATTTAAATTTTAACATTAAAATTTCCTCATTTTCAGAATGCAGGCTTATTGTTTGAATTTTAACAATTATCGTTATAAGTTAGGTTAAATATAACAAATTCTGAGATTCGAAATTTCTACAACGCGAAAAAGTCAAAAGTTTAAATTTAAAGGTTAAATATGTGAAAATACTTTCTTACTTTAGTCGCTTCTTTTTAGAGTCGATCCTCTGCTTTCAGTTTTCTTTTCGAAATATATCTTGAATTCAATGCATTTTAAATTAAATGTTTTCAGCTGCATTTAGATTGAAGTATACAAATGTTTTTGGTTCAAACTATAAATTAATTGGCTGTGTCTAGTCGTCCCGAAAAATTAGGGGGGTTGGACCAATATTATTTAGGTGGCCAGTCACAGGGGTGCCTTCCCGTCCCCACGAGACGTTGGAAAAGGGGAGGGTGTTTCACGAACATTATTTCTATGGCCAATCACAGAGGTGCCTTCCCGCCCCCACCCGAAAATTCGGGACGACTAGCCAAGCTTATGAAAAATATTGCACTAGTCATCCCGAATTTCCGGACGACGAGACACTTCGAAATTAATTAAAATATTTTACTTATTTTTCACAATTGTAATTTATAACCTTTAAAACTGAATACTTGTAGGTCAAACATGAAAAAGTAGACTATATTGAATAATTTGACATTTAAAGCTATTTAAATATGCAATAATTTTTTAATTGAAAGTGTTCGATAATTTTATATTGAAACATTTCAAATTATTTAGTTGCAAATTAAAATCGTGTAAAGTTTCAGAATTAGAAATGAACGTCTTTTAATACTTGAATCATTGTTTTAGAACGACTCAAACCGTATATCTTCAGATAAATTTGAAAGATAGGACTATTGAAAATTAGGAGTGCTTGAAAAACCTGAACAAATGTTTAGTTTAAAAAGCTCTTTAAAAGGGTGCTTTTTCAAGTTTTATTTATTTTTGCTACTTCATAGAAGAAGCTTTGTAATGGTAACATTTTCCAAAAAATTTTAATTCATTCAATTAAACCTTGCTCAATGTAAAAATGTCTAATACAATGTTCTAAGGAATTGTCCGGATGTGTGTGTGGATGCGTGGATGTCAAACTTTTTTATGAACACGATAACTAGAAAACGGTTGCACATAAATTGATGAAATTTGGAGGGCTTATTTTCCTCACTAATATCTTGAAACTGACCAAGGGATTTATAAAAATATTCATTGAATTTTTTTAGCACTCAATAATATTTTGAAACTCGGTTTTTCATAGTAAAACTTTTTTCAGTAGCGTAATTCAAAGTTGATGCCAGGATATAAAAGATTCATTGGTTGGAGACGAATCGATTGACCTATAATATTAATACATTTTATTAAAGAGTAGGGAATTTATGGTAATTTATATATTTTGAAAATCGGTTTTTTATAGTAAAACTTTTTTCATTAACATAATTCAGAGTTGATGCAAGAACAGAAAATAGGTGTTGATTCGAGTCGAATCGATTGACCTATAATATTGATAAATTTTGTTGAAGAGTAAGGAAGCTATGGTAATGCATAATATTTAAAAATACGGTTTTTTATGGTAAAACTTTTTTCTTCAACATAATTCAAAGTTGGTGCAAGAATATAAAAGATTCCTTGGTTCGAGACGAATCGATTGACTTACAATATTAATACATTTTATTAAAGAGTAGGGAAGTTATGCTCATTTATAATATTTGAATCATCTATTTCAAACAGAAAAACTTTTTTCATAGACATAATTCAAAGTTGACGCATGAATAGAAAAGACTTTTTGATTATAAAGTTTCAAATAGAGTAATTCTGACAATTTTTGTGAAGAAATCACAAAGCTGGAAAAGGGATATGGCGCGACAGAACTTTTCCCTTCCCTTTTCCAGCTCGAAAAATTATCATTTCGAATACAAAATTTGATTTGTCTTTAAATTAAAAATTTTTTTGTAATTTTGTATTTTTTGTAAATTTCTATTTTTAAATTGAGCAAAATGAAGACTTTGGTTTGTCTATTATTAAAAAAAATAACTCATGCTTCCTCTATGAGGAAGCAAATACATTTGCTAACGGGAAGCAAAGTGCTCGTGAAATGAGCACCACACTCAAAAAAATGTCTGGTTAAATCAACCACAATTCTGGTTAAATATGCCCTTACTATTTTTTCTGGTTAAACTAACCAGAATTATGGTTGAATTAACCAGAATTTCTGGTTAATTTAACCGGAATTCTGGTTAATACGACCATAATTCTGGTTAGTCTAACCAAAAAAAATCTGCCCGCCTCGCGGGCACATTCTCATGGCGCGCTTCGCGCGCGGCACGGTGCGCTCGCAAGTTTGAGCGCGCCTAGGGCGCGCGACTGTTGGATCTCGCGCTTCGCGCTCGATTATGTATTCACCTCGCGCTACGCGCTCGGGCGTATTTACATCGCGCTTTACGCTCGGCTCC
>CAKNYM010013485.1:0-13145 GCA_932195095.1 Andricus curvator | reverse complement strand
AAAATTAGAAATACAATATTTAGTTAACTTTAAGATAATTTTAAATTAAAAAAAAAAAATAAATATTGCATTTCTAATTTTATTATCAAATTAGATTTAGAGGCTAAATACGTAGTGTCCATTTAAATTGAGAGAATATATATATACATAAATAAAGTACGTATAAAATACATATTTAATCTCCAAATCAAATTAAATAATAAAATTATAAATGTTTCTTGATATATGTTTAAAGAGAATTATATAATACTTTTATTTCTTCTCTTTTATATTTTATAGAGAGCATTCGCCGATAATCAATAAATTTAAATGTGTATTTAACAAAAGTTAATTAAAAAGTTATAAGTAAAAATTGTTTGTCAAAGAAATTTTTGCATAATTATTAATTTCAATAGAATTTTATAATTGGCATGTTTAATTATTCATAATGGTTTAAAAATATTTATGCAATATTGGAAGCTAATCTAATTCTATTTTTATTAATTTAAATAACACTTTATGTATATTACTAGGGGTTATTTATAAATATTTATTTTAACGTCTGTGTTAAGTTATTCTTAATTGATATCGATTGTATATTGTTAAATAAACAATATTTTTGGTATTTTTACCATGTGTCACATGCAATAGTAGGTTTACATGCCACCCAGCGCCACCTACAACTCAGCTTACTCCAAGAAGGTGCGTGAACTAACGTCAATGCATAGGGCTGCTATAGATATATAGGAAGACTCCAATTTCGTGAAAACTTTCGATTTTAATAGGGTTTCTCTTTTTTATTCCGAGCATAGAAATGTAGAAGTCTGATCAACTACTGTAGCACGTTTACGTTCTCTCGTTTAGGACAGCAGTGTTCCGAAATGTAAGGGAGCAACGTTGTACCACATTTTAAAGTCGCCCCTGCACGAATAATGGCACTGCTGTCGCGTTAAAATCGTGGTTGCGTTGCCATACTACACCAAACGCAACAGCTGTCCTGAATTTCTTTCCGTGAAATCTCGAGTGAAAAGATAACTGATAGCAGGCGGAGAAGTAAATTAGAAGAAGACGAGTAAGAGCTGGAGGATGAAGAATAGAAGCGCAGATTAAAAGATTAAAGAAGAGCATAGCAGATGGGAGTGACGGCTTAAGTAACGAGGCGTGGATTTACAGTAGCGGGGAAACCAGAAGGAAGTAGTAGTAGTACACGGGAATAACGTTATTGAATACAGCATACAAGATATATGCAGTAGTGTGAACCGAGAGGTTAGAAAAGAAGTAGAGGCTTCGTCACTCGTTTTTGCGTCCTCCCAATATTCCTCTCTCCAGGGATTGTTTTCCATTTCTTATATCCCACACAGTATGATGAATTATTTATCCTAGACCAATCGTTCTGCAATTCCTGAGCAATTCTTGTTGCTATTCCCTCCATAAGTTTTTCCAAGATCTTCTCCTCCCTTCCCACAGCCATTTTATAGTTTCCCCGTCTCCTACCTCTCTGCATGCTTTCTCGAATGTTCCCCCATCTCGAAGGATTTCTAATTATGAATCCTCTTATTTCCTATCTCAGGCAAATTTTCGGCCATCTTTCATCCCACATATTCTCATTAGGTACTTGATCGCTCTTATCCTAGCCTCAATTTCTATACTGTGCCTTCCCGATTCCGTTCTCCAGATGTAGACCGGTGTTGTACTGTCTAGCCCCATTGCCATTTTGACCAACCTGCCTTTCCATTACCTCGATCCTTTCCCACCCCATACTTCCACTCCGTACATCCTCCCCGCTTTGACCAAAGTGTCTATCAGATACAATTTTTCTCCCAATTTGTTAATACTCGCCCTTTTATCACTCCCCATGTTGCGTTCGATGCGTTCCTTGCTTTCCCTACTAATCTGGATATGTGAATTGTATTGACTCCCCCTGTAGAGAACCAGTACCCCAGATATTTAAAACTATTTACTACTTCAAGCTCTTCCCCTCCTATCTTCCAGCTCTCATTTTCTTATCTTCTTCTCCCCTTTCTAAGTATCATTATTTTTGTTTTCCCCACATTTATCGTGAGCTTAGAACTATTTGCGTATTTTTCCACCTTCCTTAGAATTTCCCTTAGCCCTTCCGGCCAGTCTGCTATCAAGGCGACATCGTCCGCATACTTCAACCCAAATAGCTTAGTTCCTCCTATCACTGTCCCCCCAACGTTTCCCTTTTCCCAAACTTCGTCCATGTCCCCAATGAATATATTGAACATGGTTGGGCTCAATGGACACTCCTGTCTTACCCCCCTAGCATTCTATCATTCTCCCCTTAATCCCAATCTTTCCCAGCTTTCCTATCAATAGGTCCCTATCTACTGGAGGAATTGATCGCAACAGCCCTCAAAGGGAAGCCGGACCCCATCCTCTGCGGGTACGTGAGAAATTTTGTAAAAAAGGGCCAAAGAGTCGGAACGTCCAGAGCTGTGATTATTTGTAATCGGAAATTACTGCATATGCGTATGATTCAGGAAGTAGCAATAGTAGAAAATTGCATACAGAGACATGCAGTCGACAAATGATTTATATTTGGTCATATATAAGGAAAATTCACTTGTAATTTACAGTATCACAAAGAGTGGGTCACGGATGGGTCCTAGGATGTTGGTGGGTGGGGGAGCCGAATGGAAGGCGAGAAAATTTAGCGACCCAAAATGTAAAGTAGGAGGAGTAGGGAATGGATGTTTGCCTGTTGTTTTCCTAGAATAAGTACCTTTTCGTGAATATTTGCATAGCGGGACCAAACTGTAAAAATCCTCCAGGGTATACATACTGAATAAACGTTATCTGTTGAAAAAAAATAGAGGCAAAAGGGATACTCCCATAGAGTCAGGTAGGTTTCCGAGACGGTAGAAGCACAATTGACAAAATGTATATTGTTTAACACGTGGCCGAGAAGAATTTGAGAAAAAAGAAGAAAAAGTATATGCTTTCTTTGTTAATTTAGGGGCAGCGTTACCATCAGTAAATAGGAAAAAGTTGTGAGAAGTAATGGGGAAGAGAGAAATAAAGATAGGATTGATAGAGAGAGTGAGCGAAATTTACCAAGAAATGAGAGATAAGGTAAAGGTGAAAACTCAAAACTTCGAAATAATTCTAAAGGGAGATAGGATTAAGGCAGGGATGTCCGCTGAGCCCGCTTATTTTTGCGGTGTACATTATGGACATGGAAGAAGAATTCAAGAAAGGATTAGAGGGAGGATTGGTGACAGAAGAGGGCAAATTTGGGACTTTGGAATACGCGGACGGCGTCGTCATAATAGATAAAGAAGCAAAGGTTTTGGGAAATATGATAAAAAGACTAGAGACGTATTTAGAAAAAAAAAGAAATTGGTTTTAAATGTAGCTAAGTCAAAAGTTTCGGGCGCAAACATAGTAGGAAAAAAGTGAGAATGGTTTGGAAGTAGAGGGGGGAAAGTATTGAGGAAGTCAATGAGTTTACGTACCTAGGATATTTATTTAAGAAAAATGGAAATGCAAGGGATCACGTCAAAGAAAGAGTTTTAAAAAAGCAGACATAGTTAAGAAAAAAGTATGGGGCATATGGGAAAAATTATTTAAAGAAGACTGAAAGAGAAGAATGAGAATATTTGAGGCGCTAGTACTGAGTGTTCTCATGTATGGAGTGGAGATATGGTGTTGGAAAGAGTATAAGGAGGTGGAAAAGTTGCATGAAAGACACTACCGACAGAAAGTTTAGGTACTTTTCCTTTAGCCGTTTGAAAATTCGTACATCACTTCAAAGACGGATATCTGTGCAAAAACTGAATCTACGACTTTGTAAGTAGAATCATTTGAAGGATTGGACAATTTTGTGTCCATTCCGCCTACGTCGAAATTATTTTAATGAACAAGACAAAATATATTTAGTAGGAATTTGTTAAATTTAATTAATTTAATTTCAAAATATATTTAGCTTCAAAGTTCAAAGTTTTTTTTAGCAAAATGAACAATTTGAAATCTTGAGTTCAACTCTTTTCCAAATCTAGAAAAATGTTCCTAAAAATTTGGAAAAATCGTGCAATAAAATCCTACTCTGTAGATCTAAATCACGAGCACGATTAAATATTAAATAATTGCTAGGTATTAATACAAATTATTTACTCGTGCAATAGAATTTTTGGGGGGCCAAAAGTCCTAGATTCGTCGTTAACCTTCATTTGTTACAATGTGCAACGTCAATTTCCATTAGGTATACAATGGAATATATAGGAATCTGAAGTTGCATCTTATAACAAATGTAGGTTAGCAACAAATCTCGGGCTTTTTGGCTTCCCAAAAATTTCTATTGCACGAGTAAATAATTTGTATGAATACTCAGCATTTACATAATATTTAATAGTGCTCTTGATTTAGATTTAAAGAGTAACATTTAGTTTTGATTTTATGAATTTTCCAAATTTTTAGGAACACTTTTCAAGAGTTGGTAAAGAGTTGAACGCAAAACTTCAAAACGTTAATTTTTCTAACAGAAACTTTTTACTTTGAAACTAAATATTTGTTGACTTGTCCATTAAAATAATTTCAACGTGGGCGGATTCGACGAGCAATTTTCGAATCTTTCAAATGATTCTACTGCCAGAGTCGTAGATTCAGTTTCTGCACCGATATTCGTCTTTGAAGTGAAGCATGAATTTTCAAGCGGCCAAAGAAAATGTACCCAAACTTTATGTCAGAAATGTAGATTAGAGGGATGCATGGATTGGACAAATGGACGCCATTGGTATATAGTATTATAGGAGATAGATAGGGAGAAAATTAAAAAGAACAGGTAACAGAGCTTGCAAATACGAAGAAAGACTGCTGGACACCGAGGGATGAACTTTAGTGAAAGGCTGCTTGAAGGAAAGAGAAAATGGAAAAGGGGAGGATAATGGAACGAAAGAAAGAGAAAGGTACTTGAATAGGTGTCAAGCAAATGCATGGAAGGGGAATGAAGATACAACACGAGTTGATAGAAAGAGATCAAGAAGTTTTTAAGCACGGATAAGAAAATAAGAGAAGCTAAATATAATACGAAATATAAATGGATAAGAGTAGAGGGAATAGCAAAATATTAGGAGAGACAGGAGTAATACAGGAGAGTGGAACAAATACTGTAGTATACGGGAGAAAAGTAAATACATGCTATGTGAGAGAGGTACAGGGATTTTAAAACAATGACTAGAAGATTGTGATAAGTCATAAAAAGGAAGCATGATAATAGGAAAGATTCTGCATGAAAAGGGAAAAGTGGAGGTGGTGGAATGGTTGCGGGAACTGAAAAGAAAGGAGAAGGAAAGGAGAAAAATGGGAGGAAGGGGTAGAATTCATAGAAAATTCACAGGTAGAATTCATAGAATATAAGAAAATGTGAAATTTTTAACTGAGGATGAGAGAATGGTTGGCAAGCGTGAAGATAGAAAGGACAAGAGGCATTTGATAGAATTTAAACGAGCGCTGAAAGAGAGGCAAAACGCTAGCAATGAAAAGTTAAGATGATGCGTGCGATAAGATAAGGCGTATATACGATAAGAGGAAGCTATTAAAAGGTAAGATAAGTTTGTAAATAGTGTAGATACATACAACCACGATGTAGCAAACTTGTATGTGTGTTTTTGGGCCTTAGTGGCTAAAATACAACGTTTTATATATACACTACCAACAGAAAGTTTGGGTAGCTTTCCTTTGACCGTTTGAAAATTCATACTTCACTTTAAAGACGAATATCTGTGCAGAAACTGTATCTACGACTTTGTAAGTAGAATCACTTGAAAGATTAGGAAATTTCGCGTCGAATCAGCCTACGTTGAAATTATTTTAAAGTACGAGTCAACAAATATTTAGTTTGAAAGTTAAAAGTTTTTTTAGCAAAATGAACATTTTGAAATCTTAAGTTCAACTATTTGCCAAATCTAGAAAAGTGTTCCTAAAAATTTGGAAAAATAATGAAATCAAGAAAAAGTCCTACTCTCTAAATCTAAATGAAGAGCACGATTAAATATTATATAATTTCTGAGTATTCATACAAAATATTTACTTGTGCAATATTAATTTTTGGGAACCACAAGTTTAAATTTCTTAATACAATGAAAAGTTAAATTTCCAAAATTTAGATTTAAAGAGTAGGACTTTTTCTTGATTTCGTGATTTTTCCAAATTTTTAGGAACACTTTTCTACATTTGGCAAAGAGTTGAACTCAAGATTTCAAGACGTTCATTTTTCTATAAAAAAAAACTTGTTACTTTGAAACTAAATATTTTTTTACTCGTTCATTAAAATAATTTCAGCGTAGGCTCATTCGACGCGAAATTTTATAATCTTCCAAACGATTCCACTGACAAAGTCGTATATTCAGTTTCTGCATAGATATTCGTCTTTGAAGTGAAGCATGAATTTTTAAGCGGCCAAAGGAAATGTACCCAAACTTTATTTCAGAAGTGTACAGAAACGGAAGGTTTTAAAAGTTACTTACATTTTTTCCAATCTGGTCTCTGGGGGCTAAAAATTGAGAACACACATCTAGTGGGCTAAGAGGCCTATGATCCATAAATGTTACAGTTTTTACACCAGCTAATATTATGTTCTTCGCTACTTCTGCGCCATATCCATTTAATCCAATCAACAAGATTTTTGCAGATCGTAATCTAGAATACGAAAAAGATAACTTCAACAAGGATAATTATGTAAGACGCGGATATTCGTACCAGTAAAAATGTGACTATTCGCACCACTATTGGCAGAGATTGGGCGAATTTGAAAAGGGGACCAATCCGAATAAATAGTGGAGCGAAGAGCTACATTTTTCCCATACCATTGAGGATACGAATAGGCACTTCGAATTGGGTAAAAATCGGGAATTTGAATTTTACGGCTATTGTAGTGATCTTTTCAAAGACCCATGTCGATATTCGGTGAACGTGTAGTGGAGTGTGTTCTAGGGAGCATAGCACGTAATACCAATCATTCTTTAGTTTGAGAAGAATTAACCAAAAGTTCCAAAAGAAAAAGACTGAAAACTTCTATTACTAAGTCGCTTTATTACTATGTTTACACTAAAACATAGAAAGTGGGACGATGGTCGTGGGGGTTAAGGCTTAGACTTTGGACCCACTCCGTCGGCTTGCGGGTTCGATTCCTGCCTCGCACTCTGGAAGAGCCTCAGCGGCCCATGCGGTGAACACTAGCCTAGCAAGGGAGTTGTTCACCTCCGGAGAGTCGTGGGACCGGTACCTCTAGAGAAAAAGGTTCTCTAAGTACTTAAAGCTGTTGCTCTTGGTGGTTCGGAACCCACCTTAAACTGTAGGTCCCCCTCCCACCACCAAGAAAGTGTGTGGAGGGTGTGTAAAGGAATAGGGAAGAGATACAAGAAAAATGTAAACCCTTAGGGGACACATTAGAAGCTTCCATTCCACTAAAACATAGAACCACACAGAACCACGGACCGACATGGAGGTATTTTGTAACCGTTCTTCTCTGCTTTTCATATATAACTTGCCGAATACTTCCAATTTAAAAATAAACTTCTATAATAAAACCCCATACAAATAAAATAGAGGCTGTGGTTACATGTCCGGCTACAGCAGATTGCTAGTGGCCGGATGAATTTCTTCGTATAAATTCATCCAGCTACTAATATAATATACATTATGAAGACTTTTTGTTATTATTAAAATATAGTATATAAGGGCAAGTCGCCTGGCCCATTTGAGTTTTTATTTTGTTTGAATAGTGCAATTTTCTTATTTTTTAACTTGGAATGTAACTGAGAACGGGCTTTGGTGGCCAAACTAAAATCTAATCAGTAGAATTGCATTATTTAAACAAAACAAAAACTCAACGGGCTTTGGTGGCCAAACTAAAATCTAATTAGTAGAATTGCATTATTTTAAACAAAACAAAAACTCACATCGGCGAGACAGGTGTGCCCTTATATATTTTGAATTGTTTCCCAACATTTCAGCACAATATTTACACTTTTCAAATTATAAAGCCGCCGAATATTATATTGGGTCATTACAAAAGTTCGTGCCTAAGGAGTAGGGGTGCAACCTAAATTATTTCTGTGACCAATCACAGGCGTGTCCTCCCGCACATTTGCCAATTTTTTGTGGACTTTAAATTGTTGCAAGTTAGAGATGCAGCGAAAGTGACTTGCCGGAATTTTGCCACCTTTTTGTGGGCTTCAATTTTTTCCGAATAAGAGATGCCGCAATGTGACTTGCTTAACAATGTATTAACATTTAATAACAATCGAATTTGAAATTATTCGATTTGGGAAGTTTTCAACTTTAAAATGTTCAACTCATATGTGTTACAAATCAAATTGATACAATTTTGAAAGATTTTTCTTCAAAAAGTCGAAAATGTACAATCCAAAGCTTGGAAAATAAAGAATAGATTAATTTTAAATATTTTAATTTTGTTTTTCAATATATTGAGCATTTAACACTGTCTTCCGAAGAAATGGCAGAATTTGCGGCTAATTACGAGAAAATAGTGGCATCGCTTAAAAAAAATGTCAAATAGCGTCAATTACATTTTTTATTTAATTTTAAAATTTTAATTTTGCTACTTCTTTAAATTTTTTAAAATCATATAACTTTTTTGATTTTTATCAGATTTAAAATTGTCATAATGATACTTTGTAAGTATTTTTGTCATCTATCAAAATCATTGAAACAAGTTTGGAATCTCTTAACAAAATTTTGTTTGGAGCTTTGAAAGTGCTCGCAATTTATTAATTTTTTATTAGATTAATCTTGTTACCGAACCTGAACCCCTTTTTGGGTCCCTAAAAATTGTATCAAAGACTAATTCGATTAAACAAATCTTTCAAGAGGCAGCGTGACAAAAACATGTAAAAAGAATTCTATATCCTATATGAAAACTAACGATTTAGTGAGACAAACTAGTATGTGCAGATAGTGCTTGCCTGTAACATAGGTTATGTTTGCGATTACACAAAATAATATGTATGATAAATATCATAAATACTCGTCTCTTCGAAAACCGACACTATATTATCTTGTTTGTTGACTACTTAATATTTGAACGTTTTTGTAGGTATATTAGTAGACGGACAATAATTTATCCGGATGCTGGCTTTCGCCAGTATTGACAGAAAATCTTATAGCCGGACATAATATGTACTTGGGAGGATTTTATCCGTTTAGCCAAACTTACAGACGAAATTTAGCGTCCGCCTAGACAAACGTGTAGACACTTCGTAAATAAAATATTAACACCGGTGGTTTGTGTAATATAGGTTAGAATGCCATTGATATGTTTAAGATTATAACAATTTGAGTTACCGCTTTTGGGATTCAAGACCCCACAGACGAATTTGTCTATCATATAATTCAGCCTCTGCATCTGTTAATTCGGTGTGATTTTCAGTTTCATCCACCATCTTGATAATCTATGTGCTGAAAATTCCTGAGTTTAATTAATAATAATAATAAATACAACAAAGGAATAGCTATCGTCCGCAGCACGAATTATTTAGTACAAATTTTAGTACAAGACCGCACGACACGCCGTGCATTTCACCTGGCGCCAGTTCGCGGTACCCTGCATCATGATCCAATAAATACATGGTCTAGCCGCTTGAGGGCCCCGTTCCGTCCAAGTCACGCAGCCGCTTAGTTCCACCATTTTGTTAGTATAACCGCGCAGTTTGAATTTGACGCGTACTCTCTGTACGAGAAACTATTATAGGAAAATCAGTATGTAGGAAGAAATATTATGAAAATATTGAAAGAATGAATTCCAAAAGTACTTGGAATAAATATGGAATGATGTATAGTAGAACACTGATGAGAAAATAAATTATATTCAGGACAAAATGAAAGTTTGTGACTAATGCTGAATAAGAGTGATTAAAAGTACATACAAATTTTGATATTAAGGGTATGTGACAGACATAAATACCTACATTACCGACCTCACTTTTTCAATTTTCCGATTTTTTTTTAATCTAAGAACTTTTTTTGTAAATAAAATATCGGGCTGAAAATTTGTAAAATGTATGAGAAGGTAATAAACTACGTTGACGTACTTTATTCGAGGAGTAATTTGGCAAAAAATTGTTTTCGAAGAAATTAAAACTGGTTTCATTTTTTGAACCTAAGAACTTGTTTTATAAGTGAAATATCGGCTTCAAACTTTGAGAAATGCAAAAGCCGACAGTAAAGTACGTTTATATACATCATTTGAGTATAAAAGATGCAAAAAGAAAAATTCTAACTAAATTTCCACTCCGGTTACCAGTTCGGTAGGTATTCGCGTTGCGCACGAAAATGCGAAGTCTGGCGGCCACTAAACGAGGCTCTATCAGCTGGCTCGTCTACATCTAAAATGTGGGTTCCACGCTGTCAAAGCATGATGAAGCGGTTTTCTTACAATAATATTTTTTTAAAGTTGTGTCCAGCATAAAAGTTGAGTGAAATATGTTGTTTCAATGTTGAATTATGTAAGTATTAATTGAAATCGTTATTGGCCTCGTTTAGACGAAGTTCAAACGTCCTTGGGAGGACCGCAGGAAATTCAACCAGGATGAAACGAAGGAACCCAGATAACAATTTGCTCACACCTTGCCCGCATGATGTTTGCACGCGTGTCGACCGATCGGCACGATGTGAGGGCAAGAGTGCAGACATATGTATCCTCATATGCGTCGCATATGCGCCGCGCGCGTGTGGACACGTGCGTGCCAGCGTCGTGCCAGCGTCGTGTTTTGAGTTATAATTATTGAAAACAACATGTTAAAAATAAAATAAGTAACAGGAAACATTGTATGACGTTTTTAAGAAGAGAATCCTGTGTTGAAAGTTGTTCTTTCACAACTGATGATGCAACAGGTGTTTATTCCAAAAGCGACATACACACAATTATTCCTGCTACCTCTTAAATAATGTATTAGCGAGAAATATATATTTATCTGAAAATATTTTTTTATTTCGAACAATTTAAATTATTCAACACAGAACGTTTATTCAACACTTTTGTTGAAAAACAAAGGGATTTTAAAGATTGTAATTGTTTTTCAAGTTGTATATTTTTAATCGTTCTACTTCTGAGATTTAAGAACTTAAATCTCAGAAGTAGAACGATTAAAAATGTGCACTTGAAAAACTTGTTTTCGATCATTTTAAATCTGAATATAGTAAATATATAAAAAATAGTGAAGAAGATATTGAATTTTTGTATTGCGAAGAATTTTAATAGAAACGTTGTGACAATCACCAAATGACAGTTGCCGATGCTTTGACGCTTAATTTTAAAAGGTCTGTGCACAAATGTGGGGGAAGTACAAAACCCGAGCGCGTAGCACGACGTTAATACATTATCGAACGCGAAGCGCGAGAACCAACAGACGCGCGCCGGAGGCGCGCTCAAAGTAGCGAGCGAAGCGAGCAGCGCGCGATGAGAATGTGCCCGCGAAGCGTGCAGATTTTTTGGTTTTAGTTTTTCTTCTAGTTGTATATTTTTCTTTATTTTTATCATTTGACTATAAAATACTTATGGTGCGTTTTCACGGAGCTAAAATTTTAGAGTTCAAAAAATTATTTTTAAACAATTACAACTCTTGCCGACTATGTCCTTTGCCTCAAAAATGGGTTATACTCCAAGCTAATTTTCCGAACCAAAACCCAAGAAAAAATGTTTATTTAATTTGAACAAAAATAAGTATTCACTTTTATTTCGAATTTTTGTCTGTAAAATAAACTTAAAAAATAACAAAAATTTAGAGCATGAAGCGAATTTGATCAGAGTTTTATTTTTACACAACTGCTATATTATGTTTTTAGTAATAATGCGCTTTTTGTGCCACACTCTTCACCGCACGCTATATGCCGACATTTTGCCTTAAGTACCTGGCGAGCATGATAGATGCACGCTGTGCTGCATATCATGCAGACCGTGTGCGGGCACTATGCGGAATTACTTATTACCCTCAGAACGTGCTGTCACTGTGCTTGCATTGTTGCCGACACATCGTGCTTGCACGCCATGCGCCCATGTGCGTCCGCATGCATTGTTATCTGGGAAGCTATTCCAGAAGACCTAGAAAGAAGAAAATTACTGAATTATCTCAGAAACGCGAACGGGGCGGAAAAAGAATTGATTGAATTACAATCTGACATGTCGATCATTTTTAAAAGAAAGGGGAACGCGATACAAAATTCGGTGCTCGTGTCACGGCTTTAACTAATCACATAAATGAAGTCATAGACCAAGATTCTTCTTTCACCGAACAAAGTATCACCGGATTAAAACAAGCAACGAAAATAAGCGCCACAATGGTTTTATTCGCGGTTTACGGGAACTGTCATCGGTTGTAAAATCGTAGCGGCCGGTAGATTTGGCTGACGCGATAAAAATAGCCGTAAAGGAAGAACGCGCATCCGAACATCGTGGAAGAGTTTTAGAATTAGCCGATTCAAAACATAATTCCGGTGAAGAATCGTCAGAATGTGAGGATAGACGTTCCTGAAGCCCACGTGGGAAAGAAAAGAAAAGAGAACGTCGCGATAATAGCTCGGGAGAAGGAAAGAGAATATTACACATAATGACCGAAGACCGCGATAGACGCACGTCCCCATCCTCAATAAAATGTTACAATTGTAATGGGGTGGGTCACATAGCACGAAACTGTCCAGAAAAAGATAATAGGCGTTTCCCCAAAAAATTGTAATAGTAATTACTGTAATATCTGCGAATCAAAATCATACACTGAAAAATATTGTAGGCGGAAGCAACGTATACGGAGAGGAGTTAACCGCGACCGTTACTGCGAAGTCCGCTGCCGTCGCGCAGAACTTGCGAGTGGGAGGGAGGCAGAAGCTGTTGCTGCGCTCGCAGGAACCATTGCGGGCGAACCTCAACCGTTCCGGCGCGTGACCGTAATACGCAGCGCAGCTATAGTTACTCCACTCGCAGTGATAGGTATGGTTTACTCCGCAAGCATTTCTGCGCGCACCGTTTTGTTTTACAATGACTCGAAAATATAATATATTTCGACGTTTGTGACAGCGACACAAAAACATTCGAGTACGCGCGACGACGATCAGCTGATATCGTTAGACTTCAGACCGTCCAATCCAGTGATGCTAATAGACCGCGACTTTTTCAACTGCGCAAGCGTTGC
>CAKNYM010013484.1:0-22522 GCA_932195095.1 Andricus curvator | reverse complement strand
TACCTGTATATATTGTTTTTATTGCTTGCAGGAGCCCTCCATTTACTCCGTATTCTTTAAGAACTTCCCAAAGTTTACTTCTATTTACCGTGTCAAATGCTTTTTCTAGGTCAATAAATGCACAGAAAACTTTCTTTCCTACTCTCAAGCTTTTTTCTGTGATCTGTCTTAGGCTAAATATCTGATCTGTACATGATCTTCCTGGCATAAATCCACTTTGGACTTCCCATATTTTTTCTTTTGTGATTTCCATTACCCTACGAATAAGTATTTTTGAATATATTTTACTTACTGTACTTAGTAGGCTGATACTTCTGTAATTACTGCAGTTGTTTTTATCTCCCTTTCTTTTGTATATTGGTACGATAATCGCTTTTTTCCAATCGTCTGGGACTTTCCCCGTCTCGATACATAAATTTATTAATTCGCAAAACCTGTGAGGTATGTACTCGCCACCAAATTTGAGCATTTCAGCACTAATACTGTCTATGCCAGCAGCCTTACCGTTTTTCAAGTTCTTAATTATGTCTCGGACCTCAGTGACACAGACTTTTTCAATTGGGTTTTCTAATGCATTATGTTCTATGTCGCAGTTTTGTTGTTCTATATCTTCACCTCCTAATAGTTCTTTAAAAGAGTCTTTTAAAGCGTCTACTATCCCGTCTATATCATATAGCATTTCACCTTTGCTGTTTCTCATGCTAGCAAACTCTGTACTTTTACTTTCCTTCAACTGTTTATATAGTAGTTTCATTATTCCTCCAAAGCCGTTTTGTATTTTGTTCTCTTCTTCTGTTCTGATTTTTTCTTTACTCTCCTTGACTAGTCGTTTCATTTCCCTCTTTTTGTCTTTGTAATCATTTTTGAGTCTATTTCTCTCCTCATCGCTAAGACCTGTCATGTTTAATGTTCTCTTGTGCGCTTTTTTCTTTTCTCGCTGGGCTGCTTGAATTTCATCATTCCACCATGCATCACCAGACTTTCTTCCTACCACTGCCGTACCACACACTTCAATTGCAGTTTTAACAATGATATCCCGTAATAAAGCCCACGCGCCCTCTATATCTTTATTGCTCGTAAGCGCTTCCCAAGTTGCCCTATCTATGCGTTCGCTTAACTTATTTTGAAACTCTATTCGCACTTCCGGTTTCTGTAAATTTTCAATCTTTATTCGAGTTTGTTTCGTTTTTTCTGTTCTCTTTCTTTTCCATCCCCGGCCTAAGTTTATTTTAGAGATTAAAAGATAATGATCAGTATTGCATTCGGAACCCCTCATGACTCTTATGCATTTGAAGTCTTTCCTTCAGGTATCATTCTTGAAAACAAAAATCAACCCAAACCTCCTAATAGCCCACGAAACTGAATCGCGAAGTCGGGCAAGCTCGGCTCGGCCCGAAACACGGGTTCGTGCTCGTGCATTTTCGGCTTTACACGAGGATGGCCGACGCAACGCGTAACAGAGTCTTCTCACCGACACGCTACGTTTGCATGTATTGCTCCCAGATGGGAACGTGGTGGGGGCCGAAAAATCCCACGTTCTGGAGCCTCTGGTACATAGTAGCCTCCGGTTGAGCACCACAACGCCCCGTCAAGTTTCGAGGTAGAGTTTGTTCGAGGCGGATCGCAAAACAATAGAAAACGTTAGCCAGGCCGTCAGGTTTCCGATGGTACCCTCACATGCGTTTAAGCCTTTATTTCAATAAAACATGAACAATTTTTAAACATTAAAAGTGCTTGATGTGTGAATAAATTATTGAAAATAATAAAGTTTGAATGATTTTACTTGCGATTAGGCTACGAAATAATGATTGTTCATTATTTCAAATAATTAATACGTTAGGCTTAATATAATCATTTACGCAATCAATAAATAATTAAAATAAATTGAATAAATCATTTATAATATTTAATTTTCTGGAATATCATCAATATTATACATAGCATTATACATATTATAATTATCATAAACTCAATATAAATTTATTATAACTTTACTATATAATTTAATTAAAAGAAAATGTTTTTGAACATTCTTTAAAAAATCGTTCTTAGAATACAGTTCTTGTATTAAGATTTCGATTACCTTCAACAATTATCATTTACTATCTTAAATATGTAATAGTGTACAATTAATTATTGCTTGAGCATTGGTGCAATTGTGTATTATAATTTCCTGAATATTTTATTCAAAAATGATTATTTTCTGAAGTCACCTCTGTAATTTTTGTTTAAGTCCAAACCGTGATTCTATCTAGAAACTAGCGAAAATCTGGACAATCTTTATATATTCAAATTCATAAAAAAAACTCCTATATAGCGCCAAGACTGGGACTAGACAACAGAAAGGTTTGAATCAAACATGTAGCAAAACCAGACAGCGCCAGTGTAGTTTAGTATAATTCAAGACTGCCACGAAATTTTTCCACACGGGTCCCCGCGGGAGAGAGCGTACAGTTCGATAGCAAAGTAGGACTGGGGATGGCCGAGAGGGCGTGGCGGACGACAAAGCAGCCGGTGGGCCGTCCAGGAATATCCGAATCCAACATCCCACCCCGTTCCTTGAACAAAATCGAAATACGGCAGCCCGCCGTGAGAAGCCGGTTGAGAATCTGCTGGTCCGTGGTGCCGATGTATGTGCCATTCGCTGTGTTAAGGTGCGTCAGGTGGCTGGGCACCGCCCGCCGTGGGCGGTCGATCTTCCTGGTGCGGATCGGCGGACCCTCGGTCTTGGTCCTTTTGGCCGTTGTTCTAGTCCTGGGCCTTCACCGACAGTTTCACCAGCTTGGTAATGGGTCTGATGTAAGAGCTGTCCGCTGTACGTACCGTGGCACCACGGAGGAGGCCGCCCGGCCCGGTGTGAACGGCAGTGATCCTCCAGAGTGGTCTGGTTCCGCTGGGCTTGACGAGAGGAGTGTCGATGATGACGACCATGTCGCCGGCTGTGAGGTTTGAGCGGGGCCTGATCCACTTGGCTCTCTGTTGGAGGTTGTTCAAGTGCTCACAGCTCCAGCGCGGCCAGAAGCGGTCGCGGATGTCTTTGACCAAGGTTCAGTGCGTTGCGTGATCTAGGGGCGTATCTGCCGTGGAGAGCCGCGGGCGTTAAGGCCTCGATGTCGTCTGTAGTGATGCATGTCGAACGAGCCGATCGAGATTTTAACGAGCACGAGAAAGATAATCGTTTATTTTCAGCAAATGTCGAACGGATTGTCTCGTAAAACGAGTATCTCGTTGAATCGATCGAAACGAGCAATAATTAAACAAAAATGTTAGTATGATAATTTAATAATTGAAACTTGTTATTAATCGAAATAAATTAATAGAATGTTTTTTAAGTAACCCGGAAATTTAATTTTCGGACAGTAGACAATAAAAAAATTGCTATTAAATTTCATGGATATAGCTATTTACTTGACAAGTGGCGAAAGTAGGCAATTATCGAAGAGTATGAGGTTGGCGTCAAGAGCCGAAGGCGAGTGACGCCATCAAATGATTCGATAATTGCCTGCTTCGCAACTTGTAAGTATAATACTTTTCACATCGAGTCTGACGAATTCGATTTTCGAAGCGAATTGTGTGACATTGCGTCAGTGGCGTAACCGGCCTGAGCGGCCTGAGCACAATTGTAAACTAACCTATTATCTATAATAGATCGCGTTTAGAGCCTTTAGGTTTTAGTTTTCATTGTGCATTACCTCGTGTGACAGAGTGAGGTTAAAAAACCACGATTAATTCAAGTCGTGTTTTCCTTAGGTTTGTTTTATTTAGGATTATTTACTTTATTCCACTCGCGCGGAGTGGAGTAAAGTAACTTTAAACAACTCCTCGGAAATTGGCTATTTTCGCGGGTCTTCGGAGACGCCGAAAATCAAAGTTTCGCGTGGCGTGATGTGAAAAGTAATTTAAGGGATAAAATAGATGATTTTTTTACATTTATTTTCTATACACTAAGAATATTTGTTAATAGATGACATTTTTTAATCAAATTTTTGTGAACGAAACAATTACATACAAACATACAAACAATTATACACAATTTTATACGCTAGTACAATACATTTAGGGCTTTAATGAGGATTTCATTTTGCTTGCCAGTGAACAATTAATCCACGAATTAAGACAAATCAAGTATTTTATGGATTCGTTACTAAGCCGATTTCTATGTTTCCTAATTGTTAAGGAAGCACGTGAAAAGAGTCATTCAGCTGCAACGGATGTCGCTTGTATGCTGAACAAATCGCGAGCCATTAAAGATAAGGTTGGGTACAATTTTTCGTTCCTATGACACCATTCTAATATGTCCTCGTCTTCATCTGCACATTCTTGACTCAAATACAAATCAATTTCTTTTCGCCATTCATGGCGAGAAGATTGAGAATCATTCTTTTTCTTCTGCTGCTTCTTTTTATTTTTAAGGAAGCCGCGCAAATTGAGTGTTTCGTACACATCATCATCCTTTGACTTTTCTGAATCGTTGGTGGATGTTGAACCACTCTTATAGAGTCCTTTGCTGGAGTTTCCTAATAAATGAATAAATCCAAGATGCAAAGTGCGCATATCTAGTAACAAAAGAATAAATTAAATCCATTATTTACATTATTATACTTCAGAAGATTTGATTAAGAAAATCAATTTAATTTACCTCTGGTTTGTAGTACTTAGTCTTGTAAATTGTCTCGATTTTTTAAGGAAGTGGCAACCATTTCCCTTCCCCAGGATGTTTCATAAAACATTTTAAGTTTGTTTCTTGGGTCCGAAATAAGTACAGCACAATATACCCAATTACTTTTTGTATAGTGCTTCAACTGTTGTTAGCAGCGACCATTCATGAGCTGAAGTAAAGAATTTCTGCAGTGGCTCGATTGATTTACATAACAAAATTAATGCGCGTTTCATCTTAATTACAGTATCTATCATTGCGTAGGTTGAATTCCAACTTGTAAAGATATCAATTTTAGGAAAATGCCTTTTCTCATCAGTTATTTCGCAGCAACTTTTCAGCTTATTTCGCCACTGTTTGGAGTACTTCAGAACTGTAAATAGCTTCCGCAACTTTACAAGAGGAAACTTGTTAGCCGAAGCATCATTTTCTGAACAATTTTCCTCTTCGATAATCTCATTTACAAGAATATCGTCTTCAATACTCTCGACTTCTTCATTTCTATCTTGTTGTAGGTTTCCATCATAATCGTACTCGTGTTCTGCATCACGAGCCTCATCCATTTTCAATGTGCCGAGTAAATCTTCAACGCCAAAATTTGAAATTTATGCATAACACCTAAAGTGCTGATCTTCAGCATCAAATACTATTAAACGGGATAACTCGGTCATAAATGTTGCATTAGCTGCAGCGTTGTCTAATGTAACACCTTGTATTTTTTATTCTAATTTAGAAGCCTCAAGTGCCTTATGGAATGTTTCAGCTATTTCTCGTCCAGTATGTTTGCCATTCTCAGGAATGAAAAAAAAGGTTAAAGAATGCAATTCCTAAGCAACATTTATAAAATGACCAGTTACCCCGTAATAAGAACGCTGAGCTATCGACGTCCAACCATCCAGAGTAAATGAAATTTTCGAGTGATTAGCTTGCAAGAGTTTTGAAAACAACTTCTTCAATTTCGAAATATCGGCTTAGTGTCAAATATTTAAGTTCATTTTGCAGAGTTATAGTAGCGTTTGGATGCAAGTAGTGAAAGATGTCCTGAGTATCACTATCGCAAAAAAAAAATAAAATGGCAAATATTTTTTCTTATTAATAGATGGTAAAAATTAGAATGCGATGTTATGTGTCTGAGTAAATAAATACTTAAATAACGTAAAAGGTATAAGATGACATACTACAGACCAAATAAAAAGACCTCGATGATGTTAAGAAGATCCTTTAACCATCGACATTTCGAGAGTAAAATGCTCTCCTCTTCAGGAAACAGGAATCCAAGTCATATACAAGTCCTTTATTCTTTTTAAATTGGCAGAAGCCAAAATGTCGTAGTCAAAAAAGATTCATGCTCTTACAAGATTCTCATCTAAATTTAGTTCTATGAAGAAAATAATGAAATTGTAAATGAAGAAAACCCATTTCATATACATAACGAAACATATACGAATTAAAAAATAAGGTTGAGAAAAAGATTAAAAATTGTGAAATTATTTACCTGAGCTTTTAATATTTTAACTTAGAGATGTTAAAAAGTAGTAAGGCCCATTATTATGACATCACGGACAATATTTAAAAAATTATTTAAAGAATTTTCTTTTTAAATTTGAAATGGAAGACAATTTCATTATTTTCTTCACAGAACTAAATTTATATGATTTTATATTAATTTTTTCGCGCTTTTGCTAATTGAAAGACTGTAAATACGAAAATTACTATATATATATATATATATATATATATATATATATAAATATATATATATATATGTGTGTGTGTGTGTGTGTGTGTGTTTGTTTGTGTGTGTATATATCAATTACTTCTTTTTTGGCTAAAGCAGATGATTTCTTATCTGGATAGGTTTCAGCGTATATTTCTGGATGGTTATCACGAGGATGGCGCATTACTCCTGTTGTATTCGAAAGAATCACTTAAATATTTCGCATTATGTTTCCTTCTTTTCGATTTGAATTTTTTGGTATTTTGCTCTTCGTCACTGCATTGGTTATAATATATCTTAAATAATTTCAAAGGTTATTTAATTATCTTTTCCCACTTGACTTTATTCAAATTTGATTACCATTTTTGAAACTTAGAAGAATTTTTCTGAATAAAATAGAATTGGGAAAAAATATTTCGTTCATTTGAACGTTCAAAACTTCTGGTACATAGAAAAAATGGAAATCATTCAAAAGGATAACCTGGCTGTCAGATCGAAATTCTCCTCTGGAACTTTTTCTCCCTTGTACTTATCGTTCTTTCTTTTCCTGTTAATCGGTAAATCCATGTCACTTTCTTCAGATATTTTATTTTATTTTATATTAGAAATATTAAAATTTCAAGTTGTCAAAGCTCGATCGATTATTGAGACGACACAAGACGAACAAAAACAATTGAGAATTCGAACTAATCGGTTCGCAAATTTAACGATAACAGTGCACGATTGCACGATAACGAGCATTTCTCAGTTCGACATGCATCACTAGTCGTTTGGGACTCCGGTAAACGGCGTGAGGGGTCTGCAGTTTAGGACCCTCTCGATGTTGACGAGCAGCGTGGAGAACTCCTCGAACGTGAGCTTGCGAGGCCCGGCGACTCTTCGCAGATGAGATTTCAGACTTGACGCCTGCCTCCCAAAGTCCGCCAAAATGGGGCGCCGAGGGAGGGATGAAGTGCTAGGTGATGCCCTGCTAGGCAAGGCTTCCCTCGACGAGGCCCCAATCCATCTCTTGGGGTTGTCCGCGTCGGCCAGTGAAGTGGTCGAGTGCTCCGAGAAAGCTCTGCGTCGTGAGGTCTCCTGCGAGTTCCAGGTGCACGGCCTTGGCGGCCAGGCAAACTAAGAGGACGACATAGCCTTTAGTCGTCGTCACTCCACGGCCCTTCGTCCTCAGGATGTCGAATGGGCATGCGTAGTACACGCCGGTTCGGAAGAAGGCAGCTGACGGTGTCACCCAAGTAGCCGGAAGGGGGGCCATGGCTTGATTCATGGGCTTGACATTGCTGTAGGCGCAGGTGAGGGTACGTCGCGCGGATGCCGGCATGTAGGCTCCGGAGGTGAGCCCAGTCGATGATAAGCCGAGCAAGGTGGCTGCATCTGTCCAAGATGATCGGGTGTTTCTCGTCGGGAGAGAGTGTTAAGTGGCCGAGCCTGCCGCCGACTCGCAAGAGGCCGGTGTCGTCGACAAAAGGCGTTAGCGCTCTTAGCGCGCAGTCACGGCGGATTGGCTGACCCCGCTGGAGTTGTGCGCGTTCGGGCCCAAAGTGTATCTTCTGGCTCGTTTTGGCGCCGATCACATACTGTCGGTACAGCTCGTCGGTTCTTGAAGGAGCCCGGACTGGGGTGTGGTCGGATCGATCCGTCGGCGGAGCCCTCGTCTTCCGCGCGCCATGCCACTGAGAAGTCCGTTCAGGCTCGAGAATTTGTCGCGTGGATGCTCGTCGGTTGGCACCGCTTGGGCGACCGCGCACACTAGACTTGTTGGCTCGGTGTGTGGTCCGGGTGTGGAACTCGAGGGTGTCCAGCTGTGAGTGAGCCAGGTGACGTCGTCTTGCTTCAACCAGGGGGGTTCTTCCCACCACAGGCTGGCTTGGGAAAGGCTTTGGATATCAGTGCCTCGGGTGGCGATATCAGCCGGGTTTTCGTTGTTTGAGATGTAGTGCCATTTAGCATCGGCACGAGTTCATGAATGTGCGGCTGCGAAGCGGAGGAACTTGGCCGCCAAGAGGGCGTCTCTCAGCTCGAGTCGCGGATTCGTCATGCAGGCAGCGGCTTTCTTCGGCGGGAGGAGGTTTCTGATGGGCGACAACTTGGTCTGCGCCCAGAGAAGGCTGGTCGAGACGGTTTCCTCCGTCGTGGTCGCTGGTTCGGGGCTTTTCGACACCCACTTCTTGAGGATAAGGCCGCCAGCTTTGAGAAGTGTGATGAGTTGGTCACGGCGATGGCGCGCGGACTCGAGGTCGTCTGCGCCGCTGAGGAAGTCGTCCACGTACAGATCCCTGTTGATGGCGTTGAAGGCCTCGGGCAGATTGGCACCCTTGTCTTGGCAGAGCTGCTTCAGGGTCCGCAATGTCAGGTAAGATGAGCTGGACTCTCCATAGGTGACCGTGAGGAGGGCGTAATGAGTCGCTGGGATGTCGATGCTCGGGCTTCACAGGATCCGCTGGAGGTGGATATCCTGGGGTCGCACCCGGATCTGTCTGAACATCATTTTTACGTCATTGCAGTAGGCAATTCGGCGAGTTCTCCAGTGGGTGACCACGACGGCAAGGTCGTTCTGAAGCTTAGGGCCGGCATACATCACGTCCTTAAGGCTGCATCCGCTGGTTGTTGGGCGGGAGGCGTTGAACACCACACGGAGTTTGCCTTCTTTGTCGCCCCGCTGCCAAATCCCGTGGTGGCAGATATAGCACACTGGCTGTGGGCAGTCTGGCCGTTCTTCGAGCGTGACGGGACGCATGTGACCGTGTTTGATGTAGTCCTCCATGAATCTTATGTAAGCATCGGCAAGCCTTGTATCGCGTCGCATACGGTGGTGCATTGTTGCCAGCGCTACCTGAGCGTCGCGTCAGCCAGGCTCTCCCCCATACGATAGGCCCCATCTGCCTTGAGGGGGAGGGGTACGATATATCGCCCACTTGGCCCGAGGTACCTCCTCCAGTGACCAGAAGCGCTGCACGAGCTCGAAAAGTCTCTCGCGGCGCGGCACGGCGTCTGGGTACACGCAGCCATGAGCGCTGTTGGTAGCCCGTTTACCGGTACGGTGCCGGTGAGTGTCCAGCCGAAGACCGTCTGTTGAGCGAACAGTTACTCTTGGTGCAGGGCATCGGAGAGAAGAAACCGCCCATAGTTGTTGGCGCCGAGAATGATGTCCACTCCCCCAGGCGTGTCGAACCTGGGATTAGCCAGCTGGAGTCCTTTGGTGCAGTCTGCTGCCCCGGTGGGCAAGGGCAGAGAGGGCGTGATGATTTCGATGTGTTGAAGTTCGTAGGCCTCGAGACGAAGCGAGCGGTTCAGAGACGTGTCACAGAGGCCCAGTCACTGGGTCCATGGCAATATCCGGGCGAGACTCGGAGATGACTGGCCGGAGACACAATGTCGAGCGCGTCTGCTGCGTGGGCTCTTGGCTTCGGGCTCGGGTAGTCGTCGTCAGAAGCACGAGGAGTCCTCTGCGAGGATGCGGCCAACTGGTGTCGCAGGTTTATAGGCTCTGCGTGGAATATCCGGCTCGATTGCACCAATGTTCGGTTGAAGTTCGCAAGAAGATTTGAGGCAGAGTTCACTTTTAGAATTATCTTTATTGACGCGTTGTCGGTTCGAAAGCTACAAGCGTACTACTGGCGTCGTGACTCTCCCCGCAGGAGAGAGCGTACAGTTCGCTAGCGAAAGTAGGAGTGGGGATGGCCGAGAGGGCGTGGCGGACTACAAAGCAGCCGGTGGGCCGTCCGGGAATATCGGAATCCAACAGATGTATTCGTTAACAATTTTATTTTTTTATTTTTTGACCTAGATTTCGAGACAGTAACCTTGACTATCATATCATGATATGATATAGTCAAGGTAACAAGGTAACTTTTGCTGACTTTTTCAACCAAAGTTACAGATGGCACCTTTTAGAGCATACCGGGAGCATAAGGAATTATTACTGACGACTCGATCAATATAATTAATAATAAAAAATGATAAATCAATAACTATACATTTATATGGTTTAGCCTTATTGGCTGATATAGTCGCTCCTTGATTCGTTCTGTGTAACTGAGATAAGAGCACTGTCAAACTTTGAAGAAAATAATTATTCTCAAAATAGAAACGATCATACTTCGGATACTTTGATATACATAAATTCTAATATCGTCCCAATTTAGATACAAATTTGCATGGAGTGTAAATGTAGATTATATCTACGACCACGCTTGGATGCTTTTTTTGCACATGGGTTACATCAATATAAGAAAAAATCAACGTCTTGACGATGTAGTGGTTTATAATTACAAATACGGCATCGAACTGGAATTGATTCACGAATTAAAGGAGATTCCTCGAATCACTGACGTGAATTGGGATTTTGTGGAGAAGACTTTGAAAAAGCAGGAAGAGTTAGAGAGAAAAGAATTGATGCACACTCAAGAAGTAATTGGTTCCGAGAAGAATTCGATTGCACAACAATTACCAGTTCATAAAACCACAAAAGAAATAGAGAAGTGGTTTGATAAGTTGGATCTACAGAACAAGAATTGCGTCTTCAGGACGACTAGATTTTCTTTAGCTTTTTGGAAAGATGGACTCTACTGGTATCTCTATAATCCTTTTAGGTGTGATAAATTTGGATTTTGGAATGACTGTGGATACGGTTGCATTATGAAATTTTGCTCGAGAGATTCTCTGAAAAGACATCTGATAATTCTGTTGCTTCGAGCTTATGTTTATGAGGCTCATTTTGAGGTGAATAAAGATGGCGCCGATAAGAAAAAAAAGGGGGGAAATGAACGTGAAGGCCAAGAAGGCAAACAAAAACCAAACAATACATTAGAAGAAGGTCTACCGAATGAAGAAGATGGAGATCAAGAAAATCAAGTAGAAAATTCAAGCAATCCAGACAGATTGCAAGATAATAAAATTCAAGGACATGAGACACAAGGTCCGGAAAAAGAGGAATCAGAACTCAAAAAGGACGTCTTCACCATCCAAATATTCCAGATGACATACCATCGTTGCAAAATTCACAATATAAAACTATTACAAAGGGGTGTTCCCAAACCTAAATTTCAATTTTTACCCAAAAAGGAATTATATGCTTGTCCAGTAGACTCAGATGAGTTGTCAGACAGCTGTATGACTGAAGAAGAAAGAGACTTAAATGTCTCTGGAAGAGAAAAAATAGAGAAGCAAAGTTGGCTTAAATCAATGACAATTACATGGGCAAGATTTTCAGGTACGAAGAAGAAAAAGAATGAGAAAGATATTCTTACCAAGAAGCTGATGTGGCATCAGTATGATGTAGAGGAAGAGGGTAAGCTTTTCTCTTTGTGGAGCCAAGTACATATTAAAGATCCAGTTTTTCCGGAGGAGAATAGAGGCAAACAAAGTTATGCTTGCTATGTAATTTTTGCTGGCATGACGAGGCTGATGGCACCAGAATATTGGTCTCCTCGGACTTTGGATGCCATTTTGTTTTGTGGAGATGGGTACGTGTTCTTCATTTTACTGTTCTTATCTATACCTCTTATTTATATTTATCCTATACGTATCTTATACATATCAACTTGTTCCACAAAACTTTCAAATGTATAAATGTTGCATCCATTATAGGCATGTATACTGTAAGATTATCATCTAATCAATTATATTTCCACCTTACGCAGCTACTATACCTCCAGTGTCCTAGAAGCGGAAGCAAAATCGCGAAAACCAGAATATTTGAATGTTGAATGTTGGAACAATTACCTCTCTGAATATTTCAAAATTGGAGAGTTTCTATTCCAAGCCCGAGTACTACCAGCAATTTGTGGAAAGATGTACGTCAAATCTAACAGATGTCTTTGGAGAGCCTTAGAGCAATTTTTTCTGAAATATCGATTTGGTATTCTAACGTGTGAAAATGCATGTCTTGGAATCTTGAAATTTTGTGGAGCCTACTATATATTCGATGCTCATTCGTTTGGACCTCCCCTATTTCAGTATGGGACTGGAACTGCTTATATGCTAAGAGCCACTTATTTTTTCAAATTTATGACTATTTTAATTATTACGATTGGATCACCAGAGTGCAGTCAATTTGCTTTGAATCCGATCGAGATTTTGAAGATTCATGACCTTGATAATGTCAGTGACCATGAGAAAAATCACAAGGAAATATGTAGGGAGATTAAATTAAAGTCAAAGTGCCCAGTTAACGATTAAGAAGGTTATAAAAGGAAATAAGTCGAGGAGTCGGGCTATTGATTAATAGCAAAATTTCTTTATATTTGACTTGATTATTATATGTATAAAAGTATAGATTGAATATGAAGTTGTAAATATATAGTTGTTAATGGTCGACGAAATTCATTGCATAAAAAAAAAAAAAAAAAAAAAAAATCAATTTTTAAGGTTGCATAGGCTTCGCCAGAGACCCTTATTTTGACTCCTGTAGATTCTTTTCCTATCTCTTTTTTTTATTCCCTCTATTTCGTTTTTCTCTCTTATTATCTTATTTTCCATCTCTTTTTCTTTTCCCCAATGGTGCCAAAGTCTATCTTGTACTGTAGAGGGTAAAGGTATCAATTATCGAGAACGTTCCTATTGTCGATTTCGATGATTCAATTCGGGTGCACTTCCGTAAAGCGCTTGCCTCTGAATAATTTGAAACTCCCTAAACGCACGTATTCTGACGCGCTAATAACGAAAATAACCAAGAAAATATCCCCAAATATCTGTTTCAAGGCCAAACGTTAATAAAAATGTGTATAAAAATTTAATGTTTTTCCGTTTATTTCAGTAAATATTACAAATTTACAAAAAAGCCTTACGCAAAATTTGTGGATCTTGAATACGCCTTTTATATAATATACATTTTTTCTCAAAAGCAACGCAAATCTGTGACTGGTCTTAGAATGCATTTAATTCACACCTCTAACCCTTTCTAATTTATCGTGGGGGGCGGGAATGCACCGCTGTGATTGGTCACAGAAATAATTATTCAATTCACACCGCTAAACCTTTCCAATATCTCGTGGGTGGGCGGAAAGGCACTCCTGTGATTGCTCACAGAAATAGTTTAGATCATACTGCTAACCCTTTTCAATATCTCGTGGGGGCCGGAAATGCACCGCTGTGACTGGTCACCGGGGTGGTCCAAATTTGTTATCTAAAATTTTCATGCATATCACCTGGAAATTTGTTAGAATTCACAAAAAAATGAATCCATTTTTTTGTTTGTTTTTTGTTTAATGATATTTAGAGGTCGCGCAAGGCCCATGAAGTTTAACACGTATTTCCCTTAAGAAAAAAAGACATTTTTGTAACTTTTATTCAGAATCGTCAATATTAGGTGAATCGAGTTGAAACTTAACATTTCTCTTCAAAATTATCCATAGACTACGAATAGAATATAACTTTTTGAATATCACCCCCATAAGTCTGTTTTATAGGGTCCCAAGAAAACCCCATAAGTGCACTGAGAAAAATGGATTATACGAACTAGATAATAGAATGACAGAATAATACACCGTATAGAAAAGTATATTAACACATATAATCTATAATATTTGTCTAATATATGGAGATGTTACCAAATATAATCTCTAGGTGTTAAATTCTTGTAATCTTCCGGCATTAAATTGTAACATCTCAGATTTTAAAATATCCAGGCGTCTGTGTAGTCTCAAATGGTACGGCGCATCGTGGCGCGTATCATATGCATCCGTTCGCATTGAAACAAGTAATAATTAAGTTATAAAATGATTATTAGTGCTAAATTACACGTGATTTAGATTTAGAAAATGGGTGAGTTTATATTTCTTTTCATTACACATCACTGCCACTTGTACAAGTGCAGAAACTTTGCCTCCTTTACTTTCATTTTTGTAGCCTCATGATAGCCACTTTCCTGCTTATTGTGTGTTTAAAAAATTGAAATTTGTTTCCAGTTCTACTTCCGAGATCGTCTATCAAATTTTGGTATAGGTTTATAAATACGTTTGCAAAAATTAGTATATATATTTGAAGTTATCTAATGGACCAGGATTCTAATGTGGATATTAGATTTTAAAATCTTGGATTATAGATTGTATTATCTCAGATTATAAAGTTTAATAATGCAAGATATTATCCTGTAATATCTATAAATTGTGGTTCTAATAATATGGATCGCTGTCCCATAGTTAATAGTCCAAGATTATATCCGGTAACATATTTTTTATTACCGTGTATAATCCATTTTTCTCAGTGTGAAAAACTGAGTTTTGCGAGTTTTTGTCGCTAATTATGATTTGTTTGCAGTTTAAAAAAAATGCAAATTGTTTCTAATGCGTTGAATACTACTTTATACTGATAATCAGATGATTAAATCAATTTTTTTAGCAATTTATTATTGGGTTTAGCAATTTTCTCTTAGAATAGAGTTAGGAAGTCGCGGTTTTTAACAAAATTTTCAACTTTTTGTCCAATTTTCAATCAGAGTAAGGTAGTACTTAATTGATGTTAACAAACATAATTGTTTAAACAATTTATTATCATTGTTAATAATATTCTCTTATAATAATGCTAGAAAATGCCGTTCTTTCAAAAAATGTCCACTTTTTGTCCAATTTTCAATTAGAGTGAAGTGAATAATTAATTAAAGTTAGGAAAATTAATTGTTCAAACAATTTATTATTATTTTTAATAATATTCAATTTGAATAATGCTAGAAAGTTGCGGTTATTTCTGAAATTTTCAACTAATAGTCTAATTTTCACTTGGATTAAGTTAATGATTAATTCAATTAAGCAAAAGTCATTATTTAAACAAATAATTATTGTTTATAACTATCTTCTTCTTCATTGATGCTAGATAGTTGCGGTTTCTTCTGAAATTTTAAAATTTTCACCCATTTTTTACTTAGTAAAGTAATAAATAATGCAAGTTAACAAACATAGTTGTTTGAACAACTTATTAATGTTCATAACTATCTTCTATTAGATAAGTGCTAAAAAGTTGCGGTTTTTTCTGAACTCTTAAACTTTTTATCCACTTTTCACTTAGTAAGGTAATTATTAAAGCAAGTTAACAAACAAGCATATTTAAACAATTGAGTATTGTTTATGACTATCTTCTCTTAGAGTAATGCTAGAAAGTTGCTTCTTCTCTGAAATCTTTAGTTTTCCTTTGACTCTTTAGCTATTAACAAATAATAAGTGAACCCCAACAAGAATAATTTTTTCAATAGTATTGTGTTTTTTAAGTGAATTAATTTTTCTCTTCTCCCAATAATATTTAAAAGAAATTAATTTAAACAAAAAATCTATCTTACACAAGAGACAAAAACAGACAATGGAATAATTAGGAGTAGATGGGAGGACTAAGTCTGTAAATGACTTGTAAAAGTTTTGTTTTGAATTACAACAAGAAGTTTATTGCAAAGCGTGAAAGGAAAATTTGGAATTGCATACATTTTGACTTTCGTCTCTAATAAGAAGGGAATTAAAGTCAGATATGAATTTCATTAGACTCGATCGGGCCTCGCCGCCAAATAAGGTGATCCGGCCGGAAGTACTTATTACAAATATCTGGTTTTTTTTTCAGACAAATATATTCAAAAAAAAAAAAAAATTGTTTGAAATATGATTTTCTCTAACGTTCATTTCTTATTTATTCATAACTGGGAAGGCAAAGCAAAGTTAAACGTTTCAGAAAGAACCGCGACTTTCTAGCACTTATCTAAGAGAAGATAGTTATAAACAATAATAAATTCTTAAAACAACTATTTTTGTTAACTTGCATTAATTCTTACCTCACTAAGTGAAAAGAGGAAAAAAATTGAAAATTGCAGAAAAAAAAACTGCAACTATCTGACATTAATATAGATCAACATAGTTATAAAGAATAATAGTTTGTTTAAACAATTATTTTCGCTAAATTTAATTTATTATTAAGTGACTCTAAGTAAAAAATAGATAAGTAGTTACAAATTTTCGAAAAAACCGCAACTTTCTACCATTAAGCAAAAAGAATGTTATTAACAATAATAATAAATTGTTGAACAAATTATTTTTGTCAACTTGATTTAATTATTACTTCACTCTAATTGAAAAGCAGACAAGAAGTGGAAATTTATTTGAAAAAACCGCGACTTTCTATTTCTATTCTAAGATAAAATTGCTAAAAACAATAATAAATTGTGTAAACAATTTATGTAAACATCTAATCATCAGTACCCCTGAAGGCAAGGTATCCCTGTGACTGGTCACAGAAATAAGGTTGGTCAAACTCCTACCCTTTTCCGACGTCTCGTGGGGGGCGAAAAGGCACCCCTCTGACAGGTCACAAATATAAGTTTGGTCAAATCCCTACTTCTTTCCAACGTCTCGCGGAGAGCGGGAGCCGACCCCTGTGACTGGTCACAGAAATAAGGTTGGTCTAACTCCTACCCTTTTCCAACGTCTCGTGGGGCGGGTCACAGAATTAATGTTTTATATATTTTATTATACACAAGTTTTGTTATTTAAACAAAATGTCGATTATTTTCCTAGGCGATCCCAACTGCTGCAGGTCATGCGTGATTCAAAATTAATATTAAGTGTTTTAGGATGTGACGTCAACTAGCAAGATGGCCGATACCTAGGGTCAAACAATACCTTCATTTTTTTAAATATTTTCGTGAAAAATAATTTCTTACCATAAGCGTTTCTTGGTATTTTTTTATTTTTCAAAATCCATTCAATCAAATAATAAAATTAATAATTTTTAATTCTAATTATGAGCAATTCTGGTAAGTTAAATGAAAAATCGGTTATGTTTAACGAAGTTCCCATTCGCACCAAAAATACTTGGTCTACGCTCACCGTATTTTAATGAAAAAAAATCTGCCCTCTTCGCGGGCACATTCTCATCGCGCGCGCGAACGTTGGATCTCGCGCTTCGCGCTCGATAATGTATTCACCTCGCGCTACGCGCTCGGACGTATTTACATCGCGCTTTACGCTCGGTTCCTCAGTAGATAGGCAGGGCCGGTTCTGGACCAATTAGTATTAGTGAGTGTCTGTGTGTGTGTGTGTCCATTTGTATCCGTGTGAGGCTGGCATGGAGGCCGTTCTGCAAAGCTTCTAGAACATTCTCGGAGGATCCTGGAGCTTCTAGAACATTCTCGAAGGTCATGATGACGTCACAGAATAATATTGCGTAATTGTAAGAGCTGAATTCTTGTCAACAGATTCAAGGTTATTACGAGAAAAACAAGAATGATTTATTGCTTCCTTATAGATAAAACATTCATTTTTAATGCGGAAATATGCAGGCGTATATATGTGAAATTTGATGTGACATCCTGTTTTCGTCTATATGAATTTGATTTATTGCTTTCTTATCGACAAAACATTCGTTCAGTGCACAAAGGATGCAGGTGTAGAGCTGAATTCATGTAAACAGGTTCAAGGTTATCGGGAGAAAAACAAGGATGATTTATTGCTTTCTGGAAAGAATTTCTTTCGTCAACTACTTAAAGGTTATTGTAACGACGCATCACATTTTGCGTTGTAAAAATTATATCCCGAACGTGTCGATTATAGTGTAGAACGTTCTAGAAGATTGTTGCATCACATGATGCAATATTGTGCATTGTCACGAAAACTAATTTTACGTGTTTCTAGATGTAGAACATTGTTGCATCATATGATGCAATATTGTGCAATGTCGCGAAAACCAATTTTACGTGTTTCTACGTATAGAAAATTGTTGCATCATATGATGCAATATTGCGCAATTTCGAGAAACACATTTTACGTGTTTCTACGTATAAAACATTGTTGCATCATATGATGCAATATTGCGCAATTTCGAGAAACGCATTTTACGTGTTTCTACGTATAAAACATTGTTGCAACATATGATGCAATATTGCGCAATGTCGAGAAACGAATTTTACGTGTTTCTACGTATAGAACATTGTTGCATCATATGATGCAATATTGCGCAATTTCGAGAAACGAATTTTACGTGTTTCTAGGTGTATGAACTATAATGTGGAACGTTCTAGAACGTTTTAGAACATTGTTGCATCATATAATGTAATTCTGTACAATTTTGAGCAACGAATTTTAATAGGCAGTAAATGAATAAAAAACGAATTTTTAATTTTTGCGTAAATAGCTCCAAGGTTACATTTTTTTTCATTTGCCCTTGAAGTTACATCGTAAAAAATATTTTTCTGCTTAGGTATTAGCCTTCATAATAATAATAATAATAATAATCCTCGGATATATAAGGCGCAACCTGCAAACAATTTTTCAGTGTATTGCCAGATTCAGTGCAGTGATTTCATAAATCCATACTTCTATTATTTCCAACATACTTTCTGTGAGTTTATCTGAGAGTTGCAAACAATAGAGTGCCTGTTAAAAAAGTTAGTGTTTGTTTCGATATAAAGTGAAAAAAATTCAGTGAAATTTTTTGAGTTTAAAAAAAAAAAAGGTTGTTTCATAAGAATTTTTTTCCAGTTTTTATCCACCCTGTAAATACCAAGACTGCTGAAACAGCTTTGCAATTGGCATTTGTGAACAAGACATTAGAAAAGGAGGTGATTGTGAGAGGTTAGTGTGCCTTCTAGGTTAAAGTTTGTATTTAGTGGAATATTATGTGTTAAAAAGTCGTTTCACGTCAAAAATTTTTCCAGTTGCTTCTCAACCACCAACTGAGCGTCAAAGTTTGTAATGTACTCGTACCTGGCAGAAAACAATGGAACCTGAGCAGAGCAGGAAACTCATCTCCATCATGGACCAGGCATACACGATGCTAACGGAGAATCGCAAAATCAATAAAATCAACAAGTGGATCAAATTTGGTACGCAAAATATTAGAATATTGAATAACATGTTAAAATATTTAGAATTGACTGTAGGCCAAAAAATGCATGTTCAATCGACAATAGGCATTTTAAAAGCGTTAAAAACCAAATTAAAAGTAATGAGAAAAAAGGGAAAAGGTGTTCAAAATTCGAAAAGAAAAACAGATAGAATACAGTGGAAAGACTTAGAATCAGCGTTCAAGAGTAGGATAAGAACCGGATGTGTAGTAAATTTAAGAGATAAGGACCTTAAACATTTTCTGGAGGATACAAAGTCAATGGTCGTTCGAAGAATAAAAAATATTTTGAAAAAAGATCGCGGTTTGAAAGTCAACGTTTCTTTTGCCGGGAAATTTAAATCCATAGTGAACGGTGAAACGGTAGAAGAAATCAAATACATAAATACTGAAAATAATAGAATCCTCCCATCAACTGACATCAGTGCGTGGTACGATGGAAATGTTTTCGACCAAATTTTAGTAAAAGTAGAAGAATTTCAGGAAACGGATTCGGGATGGGCATTGAGTGAAATTATAAACCTCATAGTAAATTTTAATAAATATTTACCAATAAATTCAGGTATATCGACATTCATTGATTTACCCAAATATATAAGAGATAAAAAAGCTGTTATAGATGTTCAGAATAATGATGTTTATTGTTTTCTGTGGTCGGTAATGGCAGCTCTTTGTCCTGCTGCCATTCACAGAGATCGAGTCAATTCCTACCCACACACGGAGAAAAATGGATGTTTAAATGTAGATGTTCAAAGGGTAAGATCGTACGGCCTAACATGCAGATATTCATGTCGAGCATCTACTATATTTTCGAGATGTTAGGCGTAAAAATATTTTTATGTTAAACTGAAACACATTCAGATGTTAAAATTGTCCGAGCGCATGCGCATCGCGCATTGGAATTTCACGACTATATTTCACGGCTATGTTTTTGATATTACAATTATGGAATATTATAATTTTGGAACATTTCAAAGGATCAAAATTAGCTATCCTTAATTAAAATCAGATAACGACTTTTGTCTGTCTACACGACGGAACAATGTTCGTAAGTTTTAGGTTATATTGACTTGAACACATTTGACAAAATGTTTGTGAATTTAAAATAAAATTTGAGTTTCAGTAATCGAAAATGGATAGAATTGTACATGCTGATTACAGATCATTCGTTCTCAGCTAACTTACCCCGTTTTTATTTTGAAGATTTTTTGTTACAAATATTGAACATAACGTCAACTTGACTGAATGTATCATCTGCTCGATATTTCATACCCTTTATCTGTTTTGCGTTTATGTATGAAAATTCAAGTTTAATTTTAAATTTACAAATAAGTTATCAATTAATTCCTTAAATGATCAAAAATAAGTAAACTCCTTAATTATTTACTGCCGTTATTTGACATAATCATCATTTAATTTTTTTGGATATTTCAGTTGAACATTTTGGATGTTACAGAGTAACATCACACTTTTTAATATCTACAGATACTAACTTTGAACATCTAGATTGCTGTCCTATAGTTAAACATAAAATATGTTAACCCTGAACATCTAGATGTTACGTTTAAACATCCATTTTTCTCCGTGCATTATAATTCAGAACTCAAACATGATGGAATCTCGTTTCCTATAATTCTTGAAGATGTTCCAAAATTTGAAAAAATGAATGAGTTGTGCATAAATGTGTATGGCGTAGAAGACGATAAAAAATATAAAAAAGGTGAAATTGTACCACTGTACCTAAGCAAAGAAAAGTCTAGACGTCCTACAATACACCTTCTGATGATCGAAAATACAAATCTTAACTGTGACTGTTCCGATGAAAACGAATTAAATGACAGTAATCCAATATATCACTTCGCTTTGATTAAAAACTTATCTCGACTAGTGAGATCTCAGTTTTCGAAAAATGATCATCGTGCATTTTTGTGTGACAGGTGCCTATGTCACTTCAAATTAGAGAAATCGTTACAGAATCACAGATTGGATTGTGAAAATGCGAATCAATGTAGAATGATTTTACCAAATGAGAAAGAAAGATTTTTGAAATTCCGAAATTACAGGTTCAAAGAGAAAGTTCCATTCTCTGTTTATGCTGACATTGAATGTCTATTAATGGAAGTTGCCGAAAATCCTTTGAATACAGGGCCGTATCAAAAGCTTGTTCCATACAGTGTGGCATTTTATTTACATTGCAGCTTTTATGACTCTCGTTCAAAATTTCAAATTTATCGCGGGAAAGACTGTATAGAGTGGTTCTTAAATGAATTAAAAGAAATTGCTCAAAATATTGATTCTCAATTAACGTGCATTGTACCAATGGAGAAACTCAGTCCAGAGCAAGAAGCAGAGTTTAGGTCTGCTCAAAACTGTCACATTTGCGAACAACCATTTGGACAAGATGAGATAAGACATCACGACCATTGTCACTTTACGTGCAAGTTTCGTGGTGCAAGTCATCAGAGCTGCAATGTGAATTACAAAGACTCACACACTGTGCCGGTAGTTTTCCACAATTTGTCAGGCTATGATTCACACTTTTTCATCAAGGCATTAGCTAAACAGTTTGAGGGCGAGGTTAAATTATTACCCATCAACAAAGAGAAATACATCTCGTTCACAAAATATGTTGCCGGTACAAAAGTAAATCTTCGGTTTATAGATTCGTTTCGTTTTATGCCGAGTAGCCTTGAAAAATTATCCTCTTATCTGGGAAACGATGATAAAAAAATTACTCTCAAGCACTGCAATAATCCGGAAGAATTTCAATTATTAGTCAGAAAAGGAGTATTTCCTTACGACTATATTGATGATTGGGAAAAATTAAATGAGCATCAGTTACCACCTAAAAGCGCATTTTATTCCAAATTAAATAATAATGCAATTTCCCATGATGATTACCAACATGCATGCAATGTTTGGGAAACGTTCAATGTCGAAACTTTGGGGGAATACTCTGACTTGTACTTGAAAACCGACGTTTTACTTTTGGCCGATATTTTTGAAAATTTCAGAAAAAATTGTTTTTCAACCTATAATCTCGATCCTTTACATTACTATACAGCTCCAGGACTTGCTTTTGATGCGATGCTCAAACTAATCGGATTTGAACTTGAGTTATTAACAGATCCTGAAATGATTCTTCTCATTGAGAGGGGTATTCGTGGAGGTGTATCGCAGTGTTCAAATAGATATGCAAAAGCGAATAACCGATTTATGGGATCAGATTTTAATCCAAGCGAACCTGAATCGTATATCTCATATTTTGATATTAACAACCAGTATGGCGCAGCAATGAGCGAATGTTTACCTTTTGGTGGTTTCGAATGGGT
>CAKNYM010013482.1:0-16070 GCA_932195095.1 Andricus curvator | reverse complement strand
GCAGCAGCAGCAGCAGCAGCAGCAGTAGCAGCAGCAGCAGCAGCAGTGGTTCGAGAGAGAAGAAGATGGAAGTAGAAGTCGACCAGGAAGTAGAAGATATTATGAAGGAAATCCTTGTTTCTAATTCAATAATGGTGAGTTCTAACATTTTATCAATAAACAGTTACTACTTGTTGTTATAGATAACTAATTAAATATATTGATTACAGATGGCTCCATGGAGGCTACTAATTCCATCATCTCCTTCATCATGGTCATATTCATCGGAGGAGCTCGTGATAGATTTCCCCACATCATAGCCAATACACTTCTCAGAGTTTGAGTGGTCTTCAACACCATCGCCAGTTTCATCGCCACAGGGGTCACCGCCACAACCATCGTCCTCATATCCGCTGCAGCAGGTTTCAGACTCACCACCACCACCACCACCACCACCACCACCACCACCATCATCAACACCACCGCCAACACCAGCTGAAGTGAGAGGTTAACAACGTAGTCACAGTCATCCTTGACGTTGTCATCGCCACCCGCCCTACTGCATACATCATCGTCATATGTAATAAAAAATCTGTCATTTTATGATCAAAACAGCAAGATTTACATTTTATATAAAAATAAGAAAATAAAAAATATGTTCATGTGTATGAATATCATTATATAATCTATATACATTAGACAATTGTGTTCTTCTATTTCAGTTATTTTGTTTCAGGTTTTTTTTCTGTTTCAGGATTTTTCTGTTTCAGGTTTTTTTTCTGTTTCAGGTTTTTTCTGTTACAGGTTTTTTTTCTGTTTCAGGTTTTTTCTGTTTCAGGTTTTTTTTTGTTTCAAGTTTTTTTTCTGTTTCAGGTTTTTTTTTGTTTCAAGTTTTTTTTCTGTTTCAGGTTTTTTTTCCGTTTCAGGTTTTTTCTGTTTCAGGTTTTTTTTTCTGTTTCAGGTTTTTCTGTTTCCAGAGTTGGAGTGGATTTTTATACCGAATTGTAAAAACTAAGTTAAGATTTTTGTTAAATAAATATTTTTAAATGGATGATTAAATGTCTATTTACTCATGATTTCCCTCTCCTATTAATTTTTAATGTAGATCGTTCAAGTTAACCTTAGTTTATAGTTAGAGGTGCGCATGCGCAGTTTGATTCTTATCAGAATAATCTATATGGAAATGAAGGTGGGATATAGTGCAGTAAATCATCTAATAATAGATACGCGCATGCGCAGTTTGATTAACAAATTCTTGTTTAGAGTGAAGATAGAGTGGGTGAATCCCCTGAAAATATATACGCGCATGCGCAGTTTTATTCTCAACAGAATAATCTAGAACTCAACTTCTAGATGGAGTTGGGTGGGGAGGTCCTCACAGATAAAATATTACGCATGCGCAGTTTGGTCCACAGCTTCATGGTTAGAGTGGAGATGGGCAGGTGAATCCCCTAATAATATTAACGCACACGCGCAGTTTGAATCTCAACAGAATATTCTAGATGGATGTGTGGTGTAGTGCTGTGAGGGGAGGTCCACCGATAAAGTCTTACTAGTACAGTGAGGGGGTTCCCACTGATGGAAGATTACGCATGCGCAGTTTGATTCACAGCTTCTTGGTCAGAGTGAAGGTGGGGTGGGTGACAATGCGACGGGAATCCCCTATTTAAATGTCGCGCATGCGCCGAGTGTGGATTTCTGGCTATAAAAGCGCGTCTACGGAGCGATTCCTTCATTCAGCAACCAGACGACCTGGCTTATGGTATTAAGCAGCAGCAGCAGAGACCAGCTTCCAAGGTGTCTGGAGAGAGAAGCAGCAGCAGCGACCAGCTTCAAAAATGCCTGGAAAGCGCAAGAAGTGTGAGCAGCAGCAGCAGCAGAGGCCCGAAAAGCAGAGTCGAACCATATCCCGGGATGAATGTGAGTTACTCGTCGTCAGGAGAGAAGAAGCAGTAGCTATACTCTCTGATTTACCAGATGGCGACTCCAAGAATGAATACATTCATCGCATGGTAAGACAATGCAATGCCAAAATAGATACCTTAAAATCTATACTGAAGGATCTTTTCTGGACATCTGAGAAGCAGTGATGCCTTCACATCATTCATCGAATCATCAATCTAAGCGCCATTTTCCAACAACATTTGAGAAGCGGTGGTTCTATAGATGCTGACGAAGAAGATGATATCAACAACCGACTTCACTGGGCCGATTCCGAGAAAGCATTCCAATGTCGACTATAAATTAATGTAATAACAAACCTTGTACATATAGATATAACTAATTTTTTAAACGATGCCTCTGTATTATTCCAAGAACGAATGCGATGTGTATTGAATAAGTATGGGCCTATCAAAGTTTACGGTGTGCTAGTAGCTAAATATAGACATGTAACGAAGGATGATCAGTCTGTACATGTGAAAACATTTCTGGCCGAAACAAATGACATATTTCCGACGACATTGTTAGACGATTGGTTCAATGAATATATGAAACAACCAATCCTGCAAAAAGTTGAAGAATTCCAGGAAACTGATTCAGATTGGACATTGCATTCAATCATACACCTGGAAATCAATGTAAATAAATATAATCCTTTGGGGGCTAGTTCATTTATTCCCCTACCTCATCCAATTAGGATGAAGCAAGCATGTATAAATGTAGAAAATAAGACTGATAATCAATGTTCTAAATGGGCTGTTCTATCAGCATTATATCCAGCTTCACACCATGTTAATCGTGTTTCTAATTATAATATGTATGAAGATAGCTTAGATTTTACTGGTATAGAATTTCCTGTAACTTTAAAGAATATCCCAAAATTTGAGTTAATCTTTTACATGTACAAGAAGATTACATTGATGAGAGCATTGATGATAATGCGTTTGAAATATATGATGAAGGCATCGATACTTCAAATTTCCACTATGTATGGATTGAAGATTTATCTGCACTAGTTGGTAAACAACTATCTAAACATGAACATAAAAAGTATATTTGTGATTGATGTCTTCATTATTTTTCAAGCGAGGAAAAGTTGTGTGAACACAATGATAACTGTAAAAAGATGAATCATTGTAGAATCAAATTACCGAAACCAGAGAAAAATATCGGTACCGTTTGTCATGTATGCCGATTGCGAGTGTCTGTTGCTTCCCGTTGAACAATCTCAGGAGAAGATAAGTAACACTGAGATCTTTCAAAAACATCAGATACTCAGATGCTGAAACAGTATTCATGTGCCTCATACCTATGGAGAACTTGACTACTGAGCAGAAGGCTGCCTTTAGGAAAGCTACTACCTGTCACA
The DNA here is from genome assembly GCA_932195095.1 of Andricus curvator. NCBI lineage: Eukaryota > Metazoa > Arthropoda > Insecta > Hymenoptera > Cynipidae > Andricus > Andricus curvator. The sequence goes on along the minus strand of CAKNYM010013482.1, from coordinate 12,781 downwards.
TTTGTGAGCAGAGTATAGCACCCGGCCAAAAAAAAGTGCGTGACCATTCACATTTAACCGGCAAATACCAAGGGCCTGCTCATGAAGTTTGTAATCTAAATTACAAAGATTCTCGAACCATACCTGTTGTCTTCCATATTTTGAGTGGGTATGATGCTCATTTCATTATTCGCGAAGTAGCCACTGAGTTTGAAGGTCGAATTGATCTACTTCCTCTAAATAAAGAGAGGTATATTAGCTTCACGAAAAATGTTAGAGAGAGTGAGATAAAATTCCGCTTTATGGCTTCTTCGCTAGATAAATTAGCATCATACCTCGACGAATACAAAATAGTAGGTAGAGTCTTTTCAAATTTAAGTGCTGAAAAAATCAAATTGCTAACGCAGAAAGGAGTTTTTCCTTATGAGTACTTTGACTCTAGGGAAAAGCTCAAAGAAACGCAACTACCGCCTAAAGAAAGATTCTATAGCACATTAAATGACTCTACAATTTCCGATGAAGAATATGAGCATGCGCAACGGGTATGGTCTGAATTTAATTGCAAAAATCTTGGCGATTATGTGTATCTGTACATGTAAACGGATGTGTTACTACTTGCGGATATCTTTGAAAACTTCCGTGATCAGTGTCTGAAAGCATATAGCCTTGATCCAGCACATTATTATACAACTCCTGGTTTGACCTGGGATGCCATGTTCAAATATACTAGAGTAAAGCTTGAACTCCTCACTGGCATTGATAAAGTCCTGTTTATTGAGTTAGGTATAAAGGGTGGAGTTAGTCAATGTTCCAACCGTTATGCCAAAGCCAATAATCCCTATATGGAAGTTTACAATGACAATGAGGAGATCAGCTATATAGTATATTTTGACGCCAGCAACTTCTATGTTTGGGCAATGGCACAAGCGCTTCCATTTAGTGGTTTCGAGTCGGTATCAAATGTTGACAATAGCTTCAACTTTAATGTATCCGATGATGCCCCTGTTGGTTATATGCTTGAAGTAGATTTGGATTACCCCGAAGAACTTCATGATACTCACAGTGATATATCGATAACCGTAAGCATGTATTTGAAACTCTTATTCTCTTGAGAATCTGGTAACATTTGAACCAAGTCAGCCTGCCATGTTTCATCTATACCACGCATTATCACAGAACGACGTGGATAATTTTTTCTTGCAGGTTTATGCAGCTCTGTGACTACTATCTCCTTCTTTGCGTTCATTTTCTAATGCGTTCAGTCGAGCTTCTAGTTGAGCAATGAGTTCACCGTTGCGTAGCGATAACTCTTCTTGGGTATTAATCTGTAAATTCTTTAATTTCTAATTTACTGATTCTTCAAGAATTTTCATTATAATATTATTGTTATCAATTTCATTACGCATAGATGACGTAACTTGATAAAGCGTTTGTATCTCACTTTGAACAATAAGCTGTACAAGCCTCAAATTAACAGCATGAAGCTGTTCTTCAGCGTCTTGAATGTTACAGAGTCTTTTCTTGTCGATATCGTAATTGGCGTTAGAGGTAAATTTAAAACCAATACCTGGAGGCCCACGATTTGCGGACGCAGCTCGATTCAGAGGATGTCCGAACACGTCGATACTCATTTTAATACTGACGCTTTAGTGAGCTTCAATCTCTTAATATATGATTTGAGCTTCTCGCAATTCCTCGATGATGGAAATAATTTCATTATTATGACTTGGATTTCCTGCTGCTTGAGATGCTGTGAGTAGTCGAAGGCGGTCAACTAGTTCGTTAGAATCATCCCAATAAATGTAGTCCGGCCTTGAATCTTTTCTCGCTATTAAAAATTAAGGTATTGCACTCTTCAATCGTTTCTTTTTCTTTAATGAACCTCCACTTGTTGATGATCGCTTATTTGGAAAAAGTTTCGCTATAATATTCTTATACTTTAGAGTATTATTCGAATGAATGGGTTTTGAGGAATTCTTCCTATCTGCATTTGTAGCAATAAGAATTTCTTTATAGTTGTTTTGATCATCCTGGCTTATATAAGTTTCATCAGGTTTTTGTTTAAATAAGAGTTCAAACAAACCAGTACTTTTCCGATACAATTTTTCACCAATATTGATATATTGTCCATCAAAGCTGATTGGTGTATCACCAATTATAAACGTTCCATCATTGGCTTTTCGTACACCGTAAACCATATCCAAATATTGTTTTCTATTTTTATTTAATAGTCCAATAAATTTATTTGTCAACTTTTCATAATTTTCAGTAGCTTCATCATTTTCTTGGACGATAGTTGCATCATGTGCTTGATCATCGTTAGCAGTCATGAAGGAAATGTTATCATTTTCTGTTTCATCTTCATCTTCATCTTTTTCAATCTTATTATTCATATACCTATTTTCACCTTTTGGTATATCAGATGTATTTAATAACTTTTGTTATGGTGTAACTATAGGTTTAAAAGTTTCACTAAGAATATTCTCTGCAGCTTCTTTGCCTAACTTTAGCATGCGGTGTTTCCGTCGAATAGCATCGCTTGCTGTTGCTATTTGACGAAGCACATCTTGCTCTTTATGAAACATGTTCATACCTTAGTGTCTCACACAAAACTAACTTTATTTACAATCAAGCAAGCCTATTTATAGAATAATAAAACAGTCAAATCCTTTTCTATATCTACCCTAATTTAAATTACTATCTTTATCAATAACTAAAAATCCATATTTATCTGTATTCCAACATGCTGAACATAATTCTCGGAACTGCGTGTAAGTCATATCAGTATTTACATGATCATCATACACATGTTTGAGATTTTTATCATCTTGCCGAAAAAGAAGTACCAAATTAACATTATCCCGGACTCAATGTTTAGGAACGTGAGCATACGTCTGACATAAGTAGAAACAGTCAACACTGACGTGTCTACCCATGCAGAAGAAGGCTTTAACATTGTCCTGCTTCTCACAAGCGATGTCATCAATGATAAAGATAGAGTTTGGTTTAGCTTGACTAGGTGAAATTACTTGTTCGTGCTCACTGTATGGAAAGTACTCAACGCCATTTACATCATTGATTACTCTTTCCAGGAATTAATACTTCGGTTGTTGCAAAGATTTTGAGTAAAGATAAATATTATCAAATCTGAGACCATTTGGATGTAGAATTAAAGAAAGCAGTGCATTCGTTTTACCACAATTTGATGGTCCACAAAAAACTGCACGAATGCTGTCTGATAGTAGATTACCATGACGCTTCACCCTCTTCTGTCCAGGCTCAACGAGGGAGTCTATATTTGCGACTGAAAGTTTGACAGGTTGTGTCTTGAATCTCATTTTAACCTTGACTAACGAGAAAGTGATAAGTACAGCGCTTATATAGCTTTTGGATCAGTTGAAAGTTAACCTTCATACAGCTTACATCAGTTGAACAACCTCCCTCAGTCTGTTAAGTCTATACTGATATGAAGTTGCTTGTTAAGAATACAGTATCCACTTCCCTCGAGAACAATCATAATGAGTTGTGGCTACAACCACAGCTCGAGACTGACTGCTAAGAAAGCTATAAATACAGCGCTTATATAGTTTTTGGATCAGTTGAAAGATAGCCTTCACACAGTTAACAACAGTTGGACCATCTCTCCAGCCTGTTAAGTCTATACTATTATAAGTTTGCTCGTTGGGAATACAGTATCCAAAGCATCCTTGAGCAGTATCCTCACCTGCATGGAGTGAGGAATGCTTGTACACAGCAAGAAACGTCGAGGTCGAGGTTTTATTAATACTATTATTAACAAATTACTCTTCGAATTACATTTTCCAAGATACCAGTACTGTGGACCTGGTACTAAGTTAGCTAAACGTTTAGAACGAGGTGATCCAGGTATAAACCCACTGGACGCTGCTTGTAAAGAGCACGATATTGCTTATTCGAAGAATCGAGAGAATATTGAAGCGAGAAACATTGCAGATAGGATACTAGCTGACAAAGCGTGGCAGCGTGTTGTTTCTCAAAACTCTGATATGGGTGAAAAAGCAGCTGCACTAGCTATAACCAACATCATGAAAGTTAAATCAAAAGTCGGTATGAGATTAAGGAAGAATAAAAGGAAGATTAAAAAGGTTTCTAAGAAACGGGTAGCTTTGAGAAAAATTGTGGATGCTGCTAAACATTCCATGTCTCCTAGTAATGATGCACAAGTTGTCATTAAAACTGCTGTGGAGGCTGCTGGAAAAGCTATTAAAAGAGCTGGAGGTAGAAGTCAAGTGAGAGCACCTCGTATTCTACCTATACCCTCGAAAGTTGGTGGTGTTTTACCACTGATTCCAATATTCGCAGGACTCAGCGCACTTGGAGCTCTTGCTGGTGGAGCAGCTGGTGTTGCAAAAGCTGTAAATGATTCCAATGCAGCTAAACATCAACTTCAAGAGACTGCACGTCATAATAAGACGATGGAGGAAATAGCTCTTGGAAAAGGGCTACACTTGAAACCCTATAGACAAGGACTGGGTCTTCATATCAAACCATGTCCTCAAGGTCGCGGTCCTAAAGCTAAAAAACGTGCAGCCAAAAAACTTTTATTCAAGAAAAAAAACTTACAGTGAAGCTACCACATCGTGCATTAACTGATTTTGATCTACTCAATTATGCTAAGACTCTAAAGATTCCATATTTTCGAGGAGTCTTTATGCGAAATGAATTACCTGCTAGAGGACCTCGGCGAAAGGAGTCGGCCATAGTTAATCTTGACGATAAAGATGGTCCAGGTACACATTGGATACCATTCAAAAAGAATGGTTATGAAACAATATACTTTGACAGTTTTGGTAACCTTAAACCACCCTCTGAACTTGTCAATTATCTAGGTGTTGGTAGCTTTAAAAAATATAATCATGATAGGTATCAAGACTATAATACATTTGAGTTTGGTCATTTATGTCTTAAATTTCTATGTGGACAGCTTAATGTAAAGAGCAAATGTAGTCTATATAAGTGTAAGTAATTGCTTGCAGACAATCAGTATAGAGAAAGACGCCATCATGGATGAATCGTTCACTCTGACTATTTGAGGCAACTCATCTGTGCTTGAGGCAGAATACTTTCCACCAATAGAACTCTCGCCAAATAAAAATTATGCTCTTGGTCTAGTGGAGCTACTCACATTTAATTCAATTCCTAACGTTGATGTTGGAAAGAATAAATTTTATATTGGTAATCAGGTAGTTACCATACCTCCTGGTAGTTATGAAATTGAAGATATTGAGAAATATATACAGAGATCTCTGATGAATAGAGACTTTTCTGTTGTAATAGTATCAGCAAATGGGGATGAGATTGAAAAATATGTGCAGAAGAATTTGGATAATAATAATAATAATAATGCTATAGTAAATATTAGACCAAACAACAATACGTTTCGTAGTGAAATCAAGAGCAACCGTGAAGTTAACTTTAAACCAAAAGATTCTATTGGCCAGCTTTTAGGATTCACATCACGTGTTCTCGAAGCTAATAAGATTCATATATCTGATTTACCAGTAGCTATTCTCAAAGTGAATGCTCTCAGGATTGAGTGCAACATTACAACTGAAGCATATATTAATGATCAAAAAGTTCACACGATTCATGAATTCTTCCCAACCGTTCCACCAGGATATACGATCGTTGAAGTGCCATCACACGTCATTTATCTTCCGATCATCGTGAAGACAATACATCATATTCAGCTCCGCATAGTTGATCAAGACGGAGAATTGGTGAATTTTCGAGGAGAGACTATAACTATCCAATTACACTTAAAGTCAACGTGATGGGTATCGTTTTTAATCGTAAAGTGGGTGCAAGTTATATAAGCAAGCCACCATGCAAAAAATCAGTCAGTCTTCAATCAGCTCGCAAGAGATTAACATCTCAGAACGTGCGCTTCCTCGAGCAACAAGGTCACAGACTTGTTCAAGAAGGAAAAAGAAGAAGAAAAGGTGACCATTAATTCATATATTATTTATTTGTCGCTGTTACAAAAATGGAAGAAATACTAAATGTTCAAGTTCCAGTGAGGTATGATGAATCTATAGCACACTATGAGGTTCATGCTCATCAACATTATGCTTCATCATTATATAACGACAGTAATGAGATACGAATCGCAGTGCAACATCAAGATTTATGCATTCTTCCAAGTAAAAGCTCTATACACATACATGGAAGACTAATTCGGGCTGATGGAAATACAGCTGTGACAGCAACAAATCTAATTGGTAACGCCATCTGCTTTTTATTTGATGAAATTCGGTATGAATTAAATGGTATTGAGATTGACCGATGTAAAAATGTTGGACATACCAGCACCATGAACAATTACATTTCCTTGTCTCCTAACCAGCTTGATTATGCTGAGAATGCAGGCTGGCTTGATATAGATCTGAATGCTCGAATAACAAATGAAGCTGGATACTTTGATGTATGTATCCCACTCTACATGATCCTAGGATTCGCTGAAGATTATCAAAAGATTATTGTAAATGCCAAACATGAACTAATCTTAACAAGATCACGCACAGACATTAATGCTATTATTCAACCAGCGCAAGGAGAACCTGAAGATTTAAAAATTATACTACATAAAGTTGAATGGATGGTTCCCTATGTTCTACCTGAAAATCGTCAGAAGATACAGTTACTAAAGTATATTGAAAAGGATCCACCTATATCAATGAGTTTTCGATCCTGGGAAATGTTTGAATATCCTCTAATCCCCGCCGCTCAAAACCATGTGTGGCAGCTAAAGACTTCCACACAAATAGAGAAACCAAGATATATCATACTAGGATTTCAAACTGGCAGAAAAGATCAACGAAGAAGTTATGTCAACTCTTTCGATCACTGTAATATTACAAATGTAAAAGTTTTTCTAAATTCTCAGTATTATCCTTATGGTAATTTAAATTTAAACTTTGATCAGAATCAGTTTGCATCATTGTACGAGATGTATGCTAATTTTCAAACTTCATACTATGGAAAAGAGCATGAACCTTTGCTAAAGAAGCGTTTCTTGAAGGATAATGCACCACTCATTGTAATTGACTGCTCTAAACAGAATGAGTTTTTGAAACAAAGTTCAGTAGATGTACGGTTAGAATTTGTATCGAGTAATAATTTTCCCGCCAATACAGCAGCCTATTGTCTAATCATACATGGTCGAATAGTTCAATATAAGCCCATTAGTGGCGCTGTTCAGAAAGTAATTTGAAGTTGTTGGGGTAATATTGAGTGGTGAGAGTTGAATCAGGATACAAAAGAGCTGTATTTGGCTGAAAAAATCAGTCTTTGTTGAGATGGACTTCGTTGTAGACGTTCAAGGCTTCAAAAGGCCTTACAACGACTTTGTCTTCAAGGAGCTGGCCATCCTCACTCTACAGGAAGATGCTCTTCCCCTGTTCTTCCTCTTCGAACCACCCTGCAGCTGGAGTTCACTACCTGGAAGGTATAAAAGCACTAATACATGGTTAACACACAATTTGCATGGAATCAACTGGACTGGTGGTGACGTACGCTATGAAGAAGTTAGACCTATACTTCAAGAAACATTGATGACTGCACACACAATCTTCGTGAAAGGTCTTGAGAAGAAAAGGTGGTTAGAAAAATATGTAAACAACAATGTTGAAAATCTTGAAGACTTGAATTGTCCTTCGTTGAAGAAAATGACACCTGAATCATCACTACCTTCATGTACACATCATACATATATCGCACTACTAATTGTGCTGTAAATAATGCTGTAATATTAAAAAATTGGGTTTCAAGTAAACCAGATAATTGTACAACGTTTATATTCAAGTTTTTTTTTCAAGTAAACATTAGTTACTTTGCTCATCATTGAATGTCTTAAAATAATTTGCACTTTTATCTATCTGCGCATGCGCAATATCGTCACCTCTGTTGCATTGACTCTACTTTAGAGGACGTTATGAAGGTAAGATTTCATCGTATAAGACGGGGAATCCCCTATTAAAATACAACGCATGCGCAGAATTGTAGTGGTGACTAGCAGAATGGGGATTTCTGGCTGTAAAAGCGCATCTCCAGACCGATTTCTTCATTCAACCTCTTCAGTTGCCTGCGAAAAGACGTAACATCTCTGAAGAAAAAAATGGACCTGCAGAAGATCAATGCCATTGGTCGAATGGAAGGCTACCTACCAACGAGACCGCAGACAGACCTGACTCCAAAGAAGAGGTATGCAGTGACGAGGATCCAGAAGGTGCAAACCAAGTATGGAACCAGGATCGTTGTCGAGCTGGAAGGTACTGAAAATACTTTCCTACCTGCGAGGCTTGTGAAAGTTCTAGAAGATCCTGGAACTCTGGAAAGTATGCAGGAAGCTGCTTCTGCTGAGAAGCTACAATTGAAATATTTGGGTGGACAATATAATAATGTCGAATTTAAAAATGCTAAATAAATTGTAAAAAATTATGAAAATAAATTAATCAAATTTTAACGTTTAACCATTGTTCTTATTATTTGTTAATTAGTTTAAGTTAGTATGTAAGATTTTTTTTCGTTTCATTTTCTTCATTTTTCTAAGATTTAAACTGATTCACCAATTAATGAGTTGAGGCGCGGGCAATTTAAATACATAAAATGTAGGCTACTTAAAAGAGCGCAGGAAATCTCAACGCGACACTTGTAGAAATAGGGAAAACCCCACATCTTTCGTATATAAGGTAGACGCATGACACTTGTAGAAACAGAGGAACATCCGTGGACGTCGAGGGAATACCAGCGCGCGCAGGACGCACTGGGGGGCGACACACAGTATGTCGGTAAGGTACGGACAGACTGAGAATCAATTCAACGGCCGATAAATGCATTACCGACTGTTGATATAAGTGCTGGCAGAAAGTACTGTGTGACGTCATCAGTTATATGCACCCTATTGATAAGGTAGGCTCCTGATATAGTGACTGACGCACCGTCTGTGGCTGGAGATGTGCATTATCGACGGCCCCTGTTTTACCAACCTATGGTAAAATGATAATATAAAAAATTACCGACACACCTGTTTTACCGACTGCTGGTAACATGAATCCCTACCTTACCGACCGATGGTAAAATGTTAATATAAAAAATTAGCAACCTCTCTGTTTTACTGACTGATGGTAAAGTGACTCCCTACCTTACCGACCGATGGTAAAATGATAATATAAAAAATTACCGACATACCTGGTTTGCCGACTGGTGTTAAAATAGTTACGTACCTTACCGACATATGCTAAAATGATTATATAAAAAATTACCTACTTACCTGTTTTACCGACTGATGGTAATAAACTGTTTTACTGAACAATTGCCACTTAGCACGCAACAGATCCCTATAATGTTAACTTAGCAGGAATCACCGTTACCAAACTCAATGTTTTACCGACTTAGCGTGGAACAGAACCTTATAATGTTAACTTAGCAGGAATCTCCATCACTAACCTCACTGTTTTACCTGCTTAGCATGGAACAGAACCTAACAATTAACGACCTCTCTGTTTTACCGACCTAACTGTTTTACCGACCGATGGCACAATTCTATCACAACCTGAATCTGCATTACCGACCTCACTGTTTTACCGACTATCGGTAACTTAGCACGGAACAGAACCCTTCTTTTGTCTGTGGCGCCATCTGTTGGCGTCGGTAACTTGCGACGGTGGCGTCATCTGTTGACAAGTGGTCTCGTACCGGCATAGCCCTACTACTGCAATTACTTTCAATTTGCAGGAAACATTGAAATTATGTAAAAAGATATTTAGAAGTTCTGAAAATATTTTCGAAATAAGCTAAGTTTTTAAAAGTATTCCAATAATGTAGAACGAAATATAGAATTTGTTACATTCAAAATAAATTTTTCAATTTTCTTACTGATTTTTGAAGGTTTCATAACAATATAAAAATGTTGTAAAGATTCTTGGGAAAATTTTTAATAATTTTTCATTTAAAAAAATTACGCTTCCATGCATATTTATGAATATTTCTGAAACATTAAAAAATAATGTGGATTTCACAAAAAAATTGAAGTCAGTTTAAAAAATATCCAGGATTGTAGAAGTTTTAGAAGAAACTTCTTTTAAAATTTTTTTACTGAAAATATTCTTAATCGGGTTAATATTCGCAATTGGGCTTTGATTTCCTGAGGACCAGCTCTGCAAATGCATCTTGAAGGTGCTCGCACAAGAAAATCCGTTGTAGTGCGCTGGAGACGTCTCACGAACTCATAACGCCAACCAATCGCGTGCAACCTGTCGTGCTGCTGCGGTCCGAGCGGTGACGCACACAAGTACTTCGCTAGTTACACTAGTTCGCAACGCACTTGAGCCCTGATTCGTTCAACCACATCTGTTTCGGGCATTTGGCTTGCTTCTGGAATTACTATTGTCATAGAATACAATTCATAAATATATTGTTGGTACATATACACAATTTAACTTAAATAATTACATTAAATTACAATACATTACATACGATATAGTCGTACGCTTCTAATGATATTAACGCTATTAAAAATCGAAACGCCGTGACGGGTTTCGAACCACCTAAGCTACGTTTAACACGTTCTATTGGACTATATATATATATATATATATATATATATATATATATATGTATGTATAACATTTGGAATATCGAGAAAAAAATCTCGGCTATAAACTGAAAGTACGAGTACGTCAGGGCCGTACAAAAAATATCTGGTCCCCGTTTCATCGAAATTTGTTATTGTAACATTTTATTAATGAGCCGGCTTATAAATCTGTAGGAAGTAAATAAAAACATTGGATAATTTTTTATTAGAAATTTTGTAACCTCAAAACGTTAAATTATTTAATTTTCTATATTTTGGATTTTTTCAATTTTTGCACTCTACTTTAAAAAAATACTAGAATATTGTGCGTGCTATGCGCGCATTAATCACCCTTTCTTTAGAAAAAGAACTCGGTTCATTTTCCAACATTTTGTTATAGATTTTACAGAAAATGTTATATCATTTCAGAACGTTGTACATGATTTACAGAAGTTTCCTTATCATAGCGAGAAAATTCCAGTAAATTCAATATGAATTACATTTTTTACACTTACCTACAATTCTTTCTTTTGGTGGAAAATTAGTTTTTTTTATTGAAAATATATTTTTTGAACTAAAAAGTCAACTAAATTTTGTTTTGAAATTTTTGTATAGACATTTAATCTTCTTGGTAGAGAATTTATTTGTTTCCTTGAAAATTTAAATACTTCTACGAAAATTTAAGTTATTTGCTTAAAAACCTATTTCTCTATCTGAAAATTTAGCTAATCTATTTTTTGTTGAAAATTTATCTTTTTTAGTTAAAAATTTATCTATTTTGTTGAAAGTTTGTCTTTTTTGGTACAAAATTAATCTTTTTAGCTAAAATTCATGTATTTTATTTAATTTCTTTGGTTAAAAAATAGTTTTTCTCATTAAAAATTAATTTTTCAAACTAAAAATTTAACTCAATTTCTTATCGAAATTCTTTTTTATACAAATTTGATCTTTTTGGTAAAAAATTCATTTTTTTAGTTGAAAATTCATTTTATTTGCTTAAAAACTTGTTTCTCTAACCAAAAATTAAACTATTCTATACTTTGTTGGAAATTTATGTTTTTTAGTTGAAACTTCATCCATTTAGTTGAAAATTTACCTTTTTTTTGGTAAAAAATCAACCTTTTTGGTAGAAGATGCAACTATTGGGCTGAAAATTCCATTGAAAATAAAAAATTTTGATGGAAAATTCATGTATTTTTTTAAAAATTATTCGTTTTTGGTAAAAACTTAATGGTTTTAGTTGAAATTTTCAATTCTTTAGTTGAAAATTATTTTTTCAAATAAAAATTCATTTTTTTAACCAAAAATTTAAATATAATCCATTTTTCGTCAATTGTTTTTTTATAACCATTACATCTTTTCGGTTGAAAATTCATTTGTTTGGTTGAAAATGTAACTATGTTGTTGAAATTTGTTTTTATTTGTTTAAAAACTTATTTCTCTAACTGAAAATTAAACTATTTGAATATTTCTTGAAATTCTACAATATCAACCGAAAGTTAAAAATGTTAAAGTTTCTACGGGGGACTTCGCTTTAAACTTCAGCCCTGAGAATGTTGACGTCCCTTGCGATTCTCATGTTACCTTACTGTTGTGTAATTCCTCTCCTAATAAAAGTGAAAATATCTTTGAAATTCTGCAATCTATACTTTCTTTTAAGTGAATAGTTAATATCACACAAAAGTAAACTTTATATAATTCATTTAATAAAAATTCAAAATACTTTGCGTTATTTTATAATATACTGGTAAGAAAATAATACAACCCTTATATCAATTATTACATATCAGAATTTTCACTTTTGGACTTGAGATTTTACATAACTCTTTTGTATTATTTATAGTTCTGTTTTGTATTAAATCCTAAAATAACTGTAAATTTTATCTAAATATGCAGTAATATCCTCCATTTACCGAACTAATTGGGTAAATTTTAATGAACGAATTTTCGCCGTGTGGACAAACAGGCGGACACCAAAAGTATAGGGCTAATTTTATGATCTGATTATATTTCCATGAAAAACAGCATTGCTTTTTATCACAATTTTAATTTACACCCATAACTTTTTAATAGTGGTAGTGCGATACAAGGTTCTATAACAGTCACCCAATCTACACTTGAGTTCTTTTCGCGAACGTTTAACACCGCAGACTTTATCCGTAAAAGACTCACTTTACGACGACCGAAAAT
>CAKNYM010013477.1:0-26268 GCA_932195095.1 Andricus curvator | reverse complement strand
AAACTCATTTCTTCATTTTTTTTTTACAAAAACTTTTTTATATTTTCAATCAACTGGAAAATCTATATATTGGACGTTTATCGTATAAAAAATAATTGTATTATTTAATTGTTCATTATTTTTTTTATCAAAATAGCCGATCTGTCTAGAAACTAGTCGATCCGAGCGTTACATCCCAGTCTAGTCACTGGACAGTCAACCTGTGGCGCGCCAGTGTGGACTCAAGGCGGACTAGACAGAAACAATACAGCGCCACCAAATTTTTTCACACGGGGACCGACAACAATATTGAAATTGCAATTAAAAAAATTAGGTACTTTGTTAAACTAGCCAAAAAATACAAACATTTCAAGTCCCGGAAGTTGGAATCACAACATTGTCATATCGATATGGGCGCTATGTTATAATTGAGTGCTTATTTTGTGCTAATTTATGCTGCAGAAAAAAATTTTGTGGCCGGTAATTTTGGTGAAAAATATGTAGTAACAAACTCCGGTATGCGAAACTCGGAAACTATAAGTGGTATCAAATTCACTTTTGCGCAGGAATTCAGTGCTAATTAAGTGCTCTGGATTCGTGCTATGCACAAAATCCGGGCACTTTTTTTTAACAAAAACGTGTAGACGTGCTGGATTCAGATGACTCTTGTATGTGACATTCGGCAACTATAAGTGGAATCACATTGTACTTGGTCATTTGAATGTTGAAAACTTGAAGTACGTATAGTTGCCTTGAAATAATAATAAACGTGATATAATTTCCATATAAGTATTAGATATCACGCAGTCATTTGAAAACATAGAATCGCACATGAGGATTATTCAATTGGACGGTTTCATAATCCATTACCATAAAAGAAATCTAAAAAAGAGAGAACTCATGGAGCACTCATGGAGTAACAAGATTTTTTTATCAATAATTGATTGGACATTCCAGTATTTTTTTTTAGAATACGTATCTGAAGGCGAAAATGTTCTATCTTCTCGCGTTTTTCATAAAAACAGGTTTAAAAAGCGAAAATGACCTGATGTTTACGCAACATGGTTTTTTGTTTTTTATGTGACACTGAACACTGAATTTTGAACATCTCCGAAAATATTGCTACTACGAAATAAATAATGTCAAATTTCCGAATCAGTGCCAAAAGATACATAAATAAATGCCATAAAAGTCAAATAAATAAGAATTTTATATGTTTTTGTATTGATATTTGTATTAATAATAAAATTATTTTAAAAAATCTGCACGCTGCATGGCTGCGCTTCTTTTAGGTCTCGCGCTTTGCGCTCAGTCTTTGTTCTTCCGCCGCGTTTGTGCATAAACCGTTTACAATTACAGATCGAACCTTTAAGATCTGTAATTTGGTGATTGCGCCCGGGACTTCTGTTTTGCATGAAAGTGTTTGCCGTTAGGAATTTCACTGTACCTAGCTTGTGCCGTTTTTTCATAAATTCAAATTTGTGGTTTTTAATGTAATTTGTTGCCATTAAAACGCAAATTACGAGCCTCATCAAAAACTGATTAGAGAAAATTTCTAGATTTTATTTGGGCAAAAAATTTAGCATTCAGCATTTAATTCGATCTTGCGTCATTATTCCAAAAATTAAAATCTTTCTTTTCAATGTTATTTTTCACAAAGAAAATAAAAGCAAGTGGTCTTTTATTGTTCAAGCAATATGTACTTGTTCAAACGACGTATTATGTTATAAACGCGAATTATTGGCATTCCTGAATGCTTTGGCCTAATTAATAATTGTGAACATCCACCTCTGAACATACTTGTTATATTTATTTATTCTTATTTATAAATGTACAGAAATGGGTATTCACATTGTATTAGTTAGTTCATATCATCAAGTAAATTCTATTAATTTGCCATAAAAAAGGTAATAATTCTTCGAACCAGTAAAAATTGTTTGACCAATTGGCTGTAGGTTAAAAAATCCATGAAGTAAGCGAAAGTAATGAAACTTATTAAAATTGAATTAATAATTTTAATCATGTACGGGTGGGATTTTCTTCAAAATTCACTGTAAATGTTAGAATTTTAACGAAAAAACCGCTGCTTTTAGGTTAGGTCTCTTATTTATTCGCTTAATTGAACTTTTCCACCTGAAACCCAGTATATTTCATGTTTAACTAGAAAAAAGTATTATGCTTTATTATTTAGAATTGAAAATTACTGCCAAAATTAATTTTAATTTGTGTAGAGTGAAATTACCTACATTTTTAAGAGTTGAACAGTATACATGTATATCAAATTTACTATGCAGCCTCTCAATTACTATTTCATAGACCGAGTTTTTAGATTTACTATACAAATGAATAGTAAATGTATATTAAAATTGCAAACATTGTTGACAGTGTACAAAAATGATTTAAAAGAATACTCACTTTAAAAAAATGTTCACGCAATTCATGAATTGTATATTGTTACTCGTTTTTTTCAAAGGTTCCCTCTTTTTTCTACACCGGCAGTTATTTTATTGCTTTCGAAAACTTTTTCAGAGAAACGAGAAACCTTCAAAAAACCTAAAAAATTATATAGAATGCAATGTATTCGTGACACATTAATAATCCAATAAAAAAACAGTAAATCTATTGCAAACTGTATAGCACCCATCAATAGTAAGAGAAAATCCTCGTGCAAAACATTGATAATTTAATCTGGGGAATAAATAAAAAAATATCAGTTTGTTTATCATTATCAATGTTTCAGAGTAGTAAACAGTTTGCAAATCTAATATGATGTTAGTACTAAGTTAATTATCACTCAGTACGATTAGCGAACGATTAGTGCAACGTTTTGCAAATTTAATATTTGTTAGATTTCAACTCGGAAGTGATAAACAAAATAATAATTCGTTTATAATTAATAACGTTTCCAATTGGAAACAGTTTGCAAATGTAATATGATGTTGGTAATAAGTTGTTTATCACTTAATAAGATTTGTAAAATGTTTGTAATTTTTCGCTAGTTTATGAAAGTAACTGATTTGCTTAATTGCAATTTTATTATTATTTCCGGCTAGTGATTCACATCGACACGAGAAACTCAACTGTTTCACTCGACGTCGTTCGTTATCAGCCCCTTTTTTCGAACGATCATCTCGTGTATTCATTTGTTAAATTTCGAATCGTATCGTCTCATTTTTCGAAAGACATCGAACGAGATCCTTGAAAATAATCGAGAAACGTCTGGAGAAGGATGGCAGAAGATACAAGCTATTTAGGGAAAAGAAAATCTACGGGGTGGATACATAATTTTAAATAAGGAACAATACTAAAAAATAATACAAATACTAATAATAATGTATTCTTAGTAAAATCTAAAATAAGAAACGTATATAAACAATAAGAATTATCATTCGAAATTCATTTGAGATATATTTTTGAATATATTATATAATTCAATCTTCTGAGTAATGAACTGATAATTGATGAAGATTCATCTGAATCGAAATCAGTGACAAAAAGAAGGAGAAAGGAAGTTCTAGGAAGTATTTTTGAATGCGGATACACGGATAAAAAGAAGTTCGCGAAATGTAAGGCTTGCTCTGCACAAAAGTTGGAAATTATAATGAAAATAATGGATGGGAATACAACTGGAACTACCTGATATTTAAAAAAATTCCATGCTGAGGAATACAAGAGAGCCTTTTCTGATAGTGCAGACCAGCAGGCAAAAGAAGTATTATTGATAAGCATTTAAACATAATATAATTCAAATTTTACATTCTATCACTTTTAGCAAGAAATTCAATAATTTTAAAATGCATTTTGGATAATTTTTCAATTTCAAACAAATTTATATTTTTCAAAGAAATGAGAAGCCGAAAAATTAATTTGTACTCTCCTTGAAGCCTTTTTTAATGGAAATATGATTTTTGTAAGAATCTTACAAAACATTACTTTCAATGAAATAAATCTTTTTTTGACAAAAAAAAGTAGTAAGCAACTTTCTACATTATTTTTTTCATATACAGTAAATCGAAGATTAATATTTTTAGTTTGAAACTAGCTGTGATTTCGATCTCGAGTGTTTCCACTTTGTTTGTATTTATAATTATATGGTGCTCATTTCACGAGCACTTTGCTTCCCGTTAGCAAATATATTTGCTTCCTCATAGAGGAAGCATTAGTTATTTTTTTCAATAATATACAAACCAAAGTCTTCATTTGCTCAATTTAAAGTTAGAAATTTACAAAAAATACAAAATTACAAAATAATACAAAAAATGTTTTACATACAAAGACAAATCAAATCTTGTATTCGAAATAATAATTTTTCGAGCTGGAAAAGGGAAAGGAAAAGTTCTGTCGCGCCCTATCCCTTTCCCAGCCTTACGATTTCCTTACAAAAATGGCCAGAATTACTCTATTTGAGAATTTATGATCAAAAAGTCTTTTCTATTCCTGCGTCAACTATGAATTCTGTCGACGAAAAAAGTTTTTCTGTTTAAAACTGATGATTCAGATATTATAAATGAGCATAACTTGACAAATCTTCAATAAAGTGTATTATTATTACAGATCAATCGATTCGCTTCGAATCAAGGAATCTTCTCCGTTCTTGCATTAATTTTGAATTATGTTATTGAAAAAAGTTTTACTATGAAAAGCCGTGCTTTCAAATATTATGCATTACCATAGCTTCCCTACTCTTCAGTAAAATGTATCAATGTTATAAGTCAATCGATTCGTCTTGAATCAACGCAACTTTTCTATTCACACATCAACTTTAAATTACGAGAATGAGAAAACTTTTACTATAAAGAATATATATACCATTAAGCCATTTCCCTTTCGGGGTAGGCGTGACACTACCCGATTCGGGTAGTGTTTCTAGGTTGATAACTTGTAGTAAATAACTACAAGTGTGGGCTCACCACACCCACGATGTGCCAACAGCACTCAGTTTTCTCGAATGGTCACCCATCCAAGTGCTAACCGCGCCCAACGCTGCTTAACTTCAGTGATCTGACGAGAACTGGTTTTTTCAGCGTGGTATGGCTGTTGGCCAATATGATTTGAAAAATATATAAATTACTATAACTTCCCTACTCTTCAATGAAATGTATTGATATTGAAGGTCAATCGATTTGTCTTGAAACAAAGAATCATTTTTATTCTTGCATCATCTTTCAATTAAGTTAAAGAAAAAAGTTATACTATAAAAAACCGTGTTTACAAATATTATGCATTACCATAGCTTCCTTACTGTTCAATACAATGTATCAGTAGTATAAGTCAATCGATTCGTTTCGAATCAACACATCTTTTCTATTCTTGAATCAACTTTGAATTATGTGAATGAAAAAAGTTCAAATATAAAAAACCGATTTTCAAAATATATAAATAACCATAACTTCCCTACTCTTTGATGAAATTTATTAATTTAATATGTCAATTGATTCGCCTCGAACCAAGGAATCTTTTATATTCTTGCATCAGCTTTGAATTATTCGAATAAAAAAAGTTTTACTATGAAAATCCGATTTTTAACATATTATTGAGTGCTAAAAAGAATGCAATATATATATTTAAAAATCCTTCGGTCAGTTTCAAGATATTAGTGAGGAAAATAAGCCCTCCATATTTCATCGAATTATCTGCAACCGTTTTCTAGTTATCGTGTTCACAAAAAAGCGTGACATCCACACACACACACATCCGGACAATTGCTTACAACATTGTATTAGATAAATAAATTAGGGAGGGTTAAATTGTATTAATTAAAAAATTTTGGAAAATGTTACCATTACAAAGCTTCCTCTACGAGGAAGCAAAAAGGAAATTCAGTCTCTCAAGATGAAAAATGTTACTTTTTCTAAATTTAACAACAAAATAAAGTAGCATTTAGACCGAATACATTCTAAATCGGAAAGGCTGTAAAGCGTGCATGCTAAAGTCACAAAATCGTTTCGAAACATAATATTTAGTTGTGCCACTTGAAAAATTAGGAAAAATAGTTTCTTAGACCTTTTCTTCATCTTGCCTCTTTTTCAAAATGTTCGCTTAAGTTATTATTGTTCAAATCGGCTGTAGTTGTATTTTTCTCAATTGAATGACATTAAAACAATTAAAACATTCTCACTGTTCACGTTGATATAATATTATTTTAATTATTTTAATTCAATGGGCTACAATTGTTTTTTTTAAATTAAATTCAATTGGAACAATTAAAACATTATATTTTGTAATATTTTCTAAAAAAATGTAATGTGTAAATCTATAAGTTGAGAAAATTTTGTTTACGAAGTATTAGAAAATTGCATTGTTACAAGAAAAAGACAGTTTTAACCGAATTTATTGAATTTTTAGCGAAAATTTCCAGAAAAAGAGGCCAGAGAAGAAAAGTGTTTGCAAACTTTTTTTACAATTTTCAAGTGGAAGAACTTCACTTTTTCAAATATCGTTTCGTTATTGAAAAAATACGAATTTTTATTTTCTATTGAAATAAACTCAATTTTCTCTTCTTTAAGATGTAGGCACAAGATAAATGATTTTTTCGATGAATGTACCCTATTAATACCAACTTAGAAAGAAAATCAAGAAAAAATAAAAAGGTGGCCTCGTTGAGAAAATGAAGGTTGAAGAGTTTCAGAAAAAGGGCAACGATTTTTTTTTGTAAAATGCATTACCACCTTAAAAATTTGTAATACTCATAACTTAGTCAAAACATTTTTTTGTTCAAATAGCAAAATATGAGTCAACTAAAATCCTTTAAAAACAACATAAAAAAGAACATATTTTGTCTTAAACCGATTTGGTGACTTCACTTCACAATGCCATGAGATCAATGATTTCCTCAACTTCCAAGGATATGCAAGAAGCCGTAATCAAGACGCTACAAAAAATGTTTCAAAGATATCTTTCACTGTAGATAGTTGGACCTCTGTATAAAAATATGTTCGGAATAAACTTTTTTTCATAGAAAATATAAATTCTAAAAACTACGAAACTTCAAAGACTTTTTAGATTTTCTTAATTTAAAGAAAAATTTGATGAAGTTTCTCTAGTCCATTAGTCTGATGTATTTTATGAAACAAAATTGTATATTTTTTTAATATCGCTCAGGTATGAAGGTAAAAGTTAGCTTTAACCTTGAGAAAAGGCCTTTTTTACGTCCATCAACTCATTTTCTATTTATATTCATTTAAATATAGCAATATTAACAATTTTGGAAACGAGCTTCTCGGTTGTTCGGTCAGATCGATTTGACAAGAAGTTCGTTTTAACGAGACGATATGAGATGACAGCTCGATTGTCAAGGCAAAGAACAAAAATATTTTTGGTCCTTTCTCGGATTATTGTCGCTCGAATGAATCACTACTGCCGGCCGAGCAACGTTTTTCAAATTTCATAATTTTCAGATCCCAACCTCTCTAACAATTGGTACCTCAAAACGCAACATTCGGAATTTCCGCTGAAATTTTAGGAGTCGAATGGCAAAAAATGTAACAACTTGAAAAACGATAATTTGCGAAATGTATTTAGTTTTGCAAATCATACAATAGTATTTTCTCAACAGATAAAAGCAGAAACAACATTTTGAAAAATCTTTGGTATTTTTGCTCAGGAGAGATTAACAAAATATTAATTTCTTTATAATTAATAACGTGGCCGCATCATGAACGTTTTGCAAATTTGATACAGGATAGAGACTTGAGTATAATTACTCACTCAAGTTTGCAAAATGTTTTGAATTTTCGTGGAACAATGAGGGGAAAGTTTTGCAATTTAATTGTTTTAAACAAATTGCCGACCCGATGACGTTATGCAAAATTTTATTTTATGTTCAACATATGAAAAAAAACATACAATTTTTCTGAAGACCTTCGGAATTTTTGTTAATTGATTAGCTATTTCCACTAGTCTACTTTTTACGACATTGAAGTTTGCCACAGATATGGACTTGAAACTTGTGTAAAATGTCACATTTTTCTTACTTTTGAGTGTTTGAAATTACATTTCGAAATAAAAGTAAAATGATTTCATATATTCATGTGACAAATAAGTTGAAGAAAAGTGATAATTAAAATATTTTTCGGACGTCCTAAATTTGATTTCGATGAAGGTTGCTCCAACACGGGGTGGATTGGAAAGATTCTAATTTTTGACTATTTATCACAAGTGACATATCGGTGGAATCGCCGAAAAACATAGATTCCTAATATAATATTATTAAATTATTAATTGTAAAATTTAAAAAAATCATGTTACGTATTTCACTCCTCATTAGTACAAAGGACCCCCCGCAGGTAAGGGTCGGCGAAAGAGAGCTCAGAAGAGCAACCGGTGGGGTGTAGACTAGGTGATGAGGTGGGTGTACCTGAGCTATTGAAACTGGACATTATAAATAGTGCTACTACACTAATATAATTCCGGAGTTCTCGAACAATAAAATTAAGCTCTTGTCAGTTTGGGTTTCAGTTAGGAAATTTTCGATCTAATTTATTACTCTAAAATTCGAAGCTTTTCAACTTTGAAGACCCATAAAATCAATTTAAATAACAAAATCATTATAAAAATTCATAGTCTTCTTATATTACTAGGTTCTTATAAACGTATTTTTGTTTGTTTATTCAACTTCATTGTCATTCCAGATGTTGGACGATTGTCCAGTTATTCTGATTTTAAAGGCCTCGATTCATAATTTTTTCTATTTTTGATACATTCTCAAATTGATTATGGAGATAAATATTTCAAAAAACAAAGTCCCAACAAAAACCTCTACCGTGCAAAAAATTTATCAACTTCAAAAGTATGAATTTGTCAAATAGAATTTGGTGAACAATTTTAAGAAAAAATAATTATAATAAAATATATTTTGAAAGCATATACTTTGAAAAAAATGTCATTTCAGGTCTTTATTTATGAGCGTACATTTTCACTTTGAAGAATTTCAAAATGCAGTAATACTTGAACGACCTCTTATGTTTATTCCGAATTAAAAATAATTTAATCCGAAATGAAAAAGCCTGCATGTTTCCAATACATACCTACAGGCACACAGCAAATATACGCTAAGCAACACATGACCTCATTGTTCAACCAATGCTTAGAAAAAAAAGTCGCATCGAGATATTTTCATTTTCATTTCCATTTTAATTTCCGACAATTACTTAGTTTATAACAATTGCAGAACTATGAAAAATAATATAATTGTTTGAAAATTGTTTAAACAAAGAACGAAAAACTACGGCATCTAGATATTTCGGAGATGAATCTAGAGGTGTTTTTTATTTCCCGATACGACTCTTAGTTTTTTAAAATAATTGCTAATGTATTAATATTTTCAATGCGAATTCTAAAAGGAAAATTATGCTCATATTTTTCACCAAAAGGAGCAAGTTCAGATAAAAAAATGAAACGTTAATCCTCATCGATACATTAAGTGCCAACATTATCGTCAAAAAAATTGAGTAGTTGCATTTTAAGCCAAAGAGTTGAATTTTCATGCCAAAAGGACGAACTTTGAACCAACAAGATTATTTTTAGCCAAAAAAGATGAATTTTCAACCATGTAAAATTACTTTTCTTCCATAGGAAATGAATTTTGAAGATTGAAATTGAAAAACAAATCAATTTACTACAAATAGTTGAAATTTTAATTCACGAAAATTAATTTAAAAAAAAAAAGAAGAATTATCAACCAGTTGCATCCAATATAAAATGACGGTTTTTTGACAAAATAGTAGAATCCTCAAACAAAATGATGAATTCCGAACAAACAAGGTTAATCTTAGAACCAAGAGAACAAATTTTCAAGAAAGCACATGAATTTTCTACTAAATAGTTGAATCACAATTAGGGCAACAGTTTAATATGAGAGCTACATTTACAACCAAAAGTGCAATAAATATATTTTCAGATAAAAAAATTAAGTTCAGAAAAAGAATTTCCAACAAAATACCTACATTTGCGAAAAAAATTTAATTTTCAGCAAAAAATATGATTTCTCAACATAAAAGTTAATTAACGACCAGATAGCAGAATTTGTAACTGATAAAGAGATAAATTTCCAACCAAAAGTGGAATAATTAATATTGCAAATAAAAAAATAATTAAAAGAAAAACTAATTGTCAACCAAATAGTTACGTCATGAAATAAATAGTTTAATGTTCAATTAAAAATATGGAATTTTAAGAAAAAAGTTCATTTACGACGAAATAGTTGAATTTTTAACTTATAAGCGATACATTTTCAACCAAAAGTGGAGTGAAACTTTTTAGATAAAAAATGTATTCTTCCACAAAAACAAAAGAATTTCTAAAAAAAATAGATATTTTGAAAGAAGTAGTTGAATTTTGAACGAAAAATGTTAATTCTCAACGAAAAAGTTAATTTACGACCAACTGATTGAATTTTTACCTAAAAAAGATATATTCTCAACCAAAAATGGAATAATTATATTTTCAGTTGAAGAAACATATTTTGAACGGAAAAAGCAAATTATCAACCAGTTAACTCCGATGGAAAATTACAAATTCTTGACAAAATAGTTGCATCCTCAAACAAAATGATGATTTTTTAACAAATGCGAATAATGTTACATATAACAAAGAGAAGAATTTTCCAAAAAAATTAATTGTCGACCAAAAAGTTGAATCATAAACTTGTGAGGGATACATATTGAAACAAACGTGAAATAACTAAATTTTCAGTTAAAAAAATTATTTGAAAAAAAAAGGATTTTCAACCAAATAGTTACATTTTCAAATGAATAGTTTAAGCATAAACCAAAATTATTAATTTTTAACAAAACAGTACATTTATGACAAAATATTTGAATTTTCAAAATGCAATAAACGGAATTCTAACAAAATAGTCACATTTTCAAATTAATAGTTCAATTATCAATCAAGAACATGAATTTTTCAACAAACAATAAATTCTCAAGCTGTTAGCACACATTTCTACAAAAAAAAAGCCGAAAAGACGAATTCTTTACATAAGTGTTCATTTACGACCACCTAAGTGAATTTCAATTTAAAAACATGTATGTTCAACCAAAAAATTCATTATTTACAATGTAGTTCAACTTTAAACCAAGTAGTTGATTTTTCCGCAAAAAATGTATTCCTAATGCAATATGCTGTTGACATATGTTGGATAGGTAGTATTTCAACCAAAAGAGATTTTAATTCGAAGACAAAAATAGTTGAATTAAACTAAAAAACGACCAATTTTGAACATAACAGCTGAATCCTCAACCGAAACGGAATAATTTTTATGCAAGCAGTAACATTTTCAGTCAAGAAAATTAATTCTCAACAAGAAAAAAAGAACTTAAAATTTCAAGTGAAACAGATTGATTAAAAAAAAACAGTTAAAAAAAATTTACTTTCACATTTGTATTCAGCGGCACCAAAAAATCTCTAGAATTTTAAAATTTGGAAATTTTAGAGCGAAATTTCTCTTCAGCCACCCTAAAAACGTATCAATACTAATTTTCATAAAATTTCAACCATTTAAAAGAATTTTCATTTGCGATATTATATCCTCCATTTTGAATTTTTGAAGTCTGATACCAAATTCGGACTCAGCGACCTAAAAAACTTACACTCATTTGCATACAAATTCAACGATTTTCAAATTTTGGTATCAACCATTTTGAATTTTGTAATTCTGATACCAAATTTAAATTCAGCGGCCTCAAAAACATAAAGATACTATTTTTTATAAAGATTGAACCATTTTCAAGCTTTTATATTCACGATTGAATCTTGCTATTTGACAGTTTTCAAATTTCGGCCGGCGAAAGGCACCTGCTGATTCACTGAGAGTAAATGCAGTGTTGCCAAATCACGGAGGTGGGAAGGTGTGCCTCTTACCTGTGATTGGATTTATATATGCTGGAGGTGAGAACGTACAGCTTGTATCTGCTAGTATGGCGACACTAGCGCCGGTGATATATACCCGAACTAGGTAGGCTATACTGCTGATAAAGGATGAACGTTGTCACCTCCGAACGTTTTTTCGCCAAATGCAATGAAAGTCCATCTAAAATGGATTTACATCGAAAAATAGGCAAAACGTTGTCACCTCCGTTTTCGGAGGTGACAACGTTATATATGAGGCGACAACGTCTAGTATATATATATTTTTGAGGTGACAACGTACAGTCTATACATATATATATATATATATATATATATATATATATATATATATATATACATATATACTAATATATACGTATATCTTTTCATCTTTAGTATAAAATTCATTTATTTTGTGGAAAAATGTGATTTTTGTTTGGAAATTCAACTACTCTAGTTGAAAATTTACAATTTTAGTTGAAAAATGTCTTTTTTTTGTATAAATTTAATCTTTTTGGTTGGAAATTCAACTATTCCAGTTGCAAATTCAAGTCGAGTTCGGTGCTTGTTGGTTATGGAACGAAAGACAAAGAAACTTGGCCAGTGCATATTAAAACATATTTCGTTCAACTTTTATGCCGTACACAACTTTCAAAAAATATTACTGTGAGAACTGAGAACACCGCATCACTAATCCTTAACAGCGTGAGCGTGGACCCCACATTTCAGATACAGACGAGCCAGCTGATACAGCCTCCCCTAATAGCACGGAACATTCCGGGAACGTTCCTGGAACGTTCCGCGGGCACCTTCGGAACGTTCCAGCGGAACGTTCCAGGAACGTTCCAGCGGAACGTTCCAGGAACGTTCCCGGAACGTGTAAAATGTCCGCCCCTTGGGAACGTTCCACTGGAACGTTCCAGGAACGTTCCAATGGAACCTGAGGGGAATTTTCCATTATTGTTATTTTTAACAACAATTATCTCGTAAACCGTAAGAGATAGGTAAAAATGGATGTCATTTTTGAGTTTTGAGTACCGCATATACTACACTATAATATGATATCTGTATCATAAACTGACATCGATTTTGACCTATCACTTACGGTTTACGAGATATTTATTGATAATAATAACAATAACGTTAATTTATGTTTGGAACGTTCCAGTGGAACGTTCCTGGAACGTTCCCAAGCGGCGGACATTTTACACGTTCCGGGAACGTTCCTGGAACGGTCCGGGAACGTTCCTGGAACGTTCCGCTGGAACGTTCCGAAAGTTCCCGCGGAACGTTCCGGGAACGTCCCAGGAACGTTCCGTGCTATTAGGGTCGTGTAGTGGCCGGCAGACTTCGCATTTTCGTGCCCATCACGAATACTGATCGAAATGACAACCGGAATCCTGTGGCTGGTTGACATTTAGTTGAAATGTTTTTTGCATCTATTTTACTCAAATGATGTACATGAACGTACTTTACTGTCGGTTCTTGCGTTTCTCAAAGTTTGTCGGTAATGTGGATGTCTGTCACATGCCCAACTCGCATAATTTCTATTGGGCGATATAAGATAACGTCTTTATTTCACCATCATTATCGGACGAAATAGCCACTCCATAATCAAATACTGAGGGAACATTTTTTTATTCAGCTTTTATGCTGGCCACAACTTTTAATATATATTGCAACACTGCGTCACAGATCTTTTTCAGATTTCAGACGCTGTTTCGAAGACGAAAATCGAACGAATTTCTCTTTCTATCTCCACACATTAGAAAAAGAGGTCCATTCGATTTCGATACGGTATCGGAGTCCCACTGCAGGTGTAGGATGATCCTCCTTATATAGCTTCATCTAGTGGTCGCCAGAGTTCGTATTTTCGTGCCCGTCGGGAATACCGACTGATGATGATGTTTAGTTTCAATTTTTTTTACATCTTTTATACTTAAATGACGTACATCAACGTAATTTACTGTCGGCTCTTGCATTTGTCAAAGTTTGAGGCCGATATTTTACTTAAAAAAAAGTTCTTAGGTTCAAAAAATTTCAAGGTAGAAAGATAATATGTCAAAAAACGGTCGCAGTTTTAATTTCTTGGAAAATAATTTCTAGCGAAATTCCTACTGAAATAAATTACATGAACGTAGTTTATGGTCTTCTGATACATGCCCTTCAGCAGAAAAACACATTGGTAATCAAATTTACTTTCTTTTGTTGAATGCTCGAAACCAGGTGAAGTTACCGCCGTAGGAGAAATTGCTTTTCGGGGTCGCACGCACACTTGAAACTAGATGTTCACCTACATACAATTTCAATGGCCTGTAGTACCCTAAATATGCACAGGACCCAAAAATGTTTTGGGGCTTTTCGATTTGAATTTTTTCCTATCCCCCATTACAAGGAACGACAATACTCCTGGGACACCCTGTACAGGTATTTGCAGTAGGGAAGGGACGCCACTCTCAAACGGAATTTCTCTCATCAATTAAAACTTGTGCCAAAGAAACTATCCACGGTTTGAATAATTTAATTAGGTAATACCTCTTAATTCAGCCACAGCTTAATTTAATTGGTGGCTAAGCTTAATTAATCTTAAAGTGACCAAAAAATTGAAATTTAATGGAAAATATATTCGTATAAAATAAGAATTACTCGAATGAGACTATTCTTCCTTCATTTGCTAATTAGCTGGACCGAACCAGCCAAGCTTCCTCCTACCACTTCAACTAAATAAAGTTTAATTTCATTTATAATGTCCAGTTAAGCTTCTATACTTAATTAGTTTTGTAGTCTCAAACTTTAGAGTGTTTTTCATCAGAAATTGTATTTTTAACCAAAACGCGACGGTTTGATCGTATATTTATCGTGCACAAATATTATATATCAATTCTGAAGTTAAAAATTCAATTTTCATCAATTATCCAAAACATAGTCCCGGCTTTTCCTTTCTTTTATTTTACATAGAAGATACTATGAAGTCCTGTAATAAAAAAAGACATATCATTTCTTACAGAATCAATGATTGTTGAAGCAGCATTGTTAGAATCTATAGCAGACGTATGGACGCTCCCATGTCCATATTCTGATGGTCAAATAGTGAGAAGGCTTAATGGATCGCTTCTTATAATCCATTATAATCATGATCGTCTTCCTATACCCATCCCTAAAATATTGAAGAGATCATGATTTACAACAGGATTAGGAATCGACACCCCACCAGTAAGTAAAGTTGAGAGAATATAATTGGAGAATCAAAAGCAGTTAAATTCAACAACAAAAAGAGAATTTTTAAGTAAGTACTTTAATCATTAGCCAAATCAAATTAATTTTCAAACAAACAGTGGTATTTTGAGCCAACAAGAAAAATTTCTTGCAGAAGAAGGCGAATTTTAAACAAAATAGTTAAATTACCATGTTTATCACAAATAATACCTCTATAACATTTATTTTTGTTTGATTTTTCCAAGCCATCAGGTACTACTTGGGTTGGAGGATACTTTTGAGCATTAATTAATCCTGTACTCTTTTTTTTTTTAGTTTCTTGTTTTATTCATACGTTGTTCACATTTTTTTAGTTAATGGGGTAAAGGAGTGTATTTTACATTAATTACATTATAAAACGACGTGATTGTTCGTTTGGAACCTACTGGTGTCCAATCGATTTCGTCTCGCTCCAATTTGATAATATTGAGGCTATGCATGTTTACTTTTACACGTCTCGTATTACGATTAATGTATTGATATATTCCACCAAGAACATTCCGATTCTCCAATATTGCTGAGGCCACACCATCATAGGTTGATAATACAATTAGTTCTTCGGTTGGCATAGGATAATATAAACGATTTTCTCTCAAGAATTTAAGGTTTCTATCGGCAGGGAAAGTGTATCTTCGAAGTTCGAATATCTGGTGCCGATTTCTTCGAGAAATGAGCCGAATAAATTCCAGTTCTTCAAGTCCACATCCACGTCCGTTAGGAGAAGGAAGGCTTATAGGTGAAGCTATGGAACTGGAAGGAGGTGGCCTGGCAGGAGGAGACCTGGACCTGGTACGAGGAGGAGACTCGGGAGGAGGATAATTCAGGTCAATCGCAAGGTTATGATTTTCTGTGAAAAAAAAGAAAGGATTACTTTTTTTACATTCGAAGGTTAGACTGTGGCAAGGTCGACGATTTTTTTTTATGAAATAAAAATATCTTAGGATGTACCCATTTTACGGTTGGATTCTTTGGTATTTTATAAATGGGAAAAGTTAACTATTTTCTTGGTTGTTTTTGCCAGGATAATAATGCCTCAGTTTTCTGTATAAATTTAGTATATTTTAGACTTGAGTTAAGCTTAGCTTTCATAATTAATCGATGAAGTAATATTTAATCTACCGCAGGATCAAATTTTCATAATTCAAATATTTCTGTTAATGTTGTAGACGATAAATTTTTCTAATAGAATAGATTATTTCATGCAAAGAATATTTCAAATGCTTATTCGAGAAGCTGCTATTTGCAAAGTTGCTTTTGTGGCTAAAATTTGTGTGGTACAGCTTAACACCGATGATATATTTATCTCGCGCTACGCGCTCGGTTTTTATATTTCTCTCACATTTGTGCAAAGGCCTTTTGAAATGAAAGGTCAAAGCATCGCCATCTGTAATTTGGTGATTGTGAATTTTATTTTGTCAAAGCTCCTTCGGATTCAACGAACACATTCTCATCACGTATCTCGTGCTTTGTTTTTGATTTTGCTTTTTCAAGAAAATTCGAAAGTTCGTTTTCGTTTGCTTTTTGGATTTTGAAAATGCTATAACTCTGATATTTTTTTATCGAAAAAAATCATGAGGATAACCTGTACGAGTTTCCGAGTATGACGAATAGCCGCACATATAATTTTTAAATCTGGAACAAAAATGATCTTAAAAATTCTGAAAATCCTCTAACTTTTTGAATTTTCATCAAAACTAGCTGGTCAACGACTTCGATCTTCCTTTTGGGTCCCTGAAACTGTGTGCTAATTTGCAATTAAACCTATTAATGTTTCAAAAGTTATCGGGTATACAGACAACAACGACAAGGACAGACAGACACCATCGTTTAATCGGTTTTTTTTTCGGATTCAGGGGGTCTCGGAACATGGAGATTTAAAGAAATCCGCGATAGCCGTTTTCACATAAAACTAATACCTTCTCATTATTATGAGCATGTAGAAAGAGTTATTTTTATTTTGGATGGATAGGGGGTTCAGGCAAGGGTGTCCGCTTAGCCCAACGCTTTTTGCGATTTTAAGCGCGGATATGGAAAGTAAGCTGGAGGCCGGAGTGGTAGGAGGAATCAAGGTAGGAGGGGTTAGAATTTGGTTACTCGCGTATGCAGATGACGTAGTGTTGCAGGCAAAAAGCGAGGATGCCTTAAAGGAGATGATTAAGAGGTTGATAAGATACCTGGATAAGAATAGTTTAGAGCTGAATGCGGCAAAGGACAAGGTTATGGTGTTCAGAAAAGGAGGTTAAAGAGTTTGCGTACCTGGGCTTCTTGTTTCGTAAGAATGGGGGATTGGATAGGCATATAAAAGAGAGAGTGAGGAGGGCAAATGTGTTTATGAGGCAGGTGTGGGGGTTGGGAAAGAAGTTATTCGCAGATGGAGTAGAGGTGTCGGGATGGACACTGGGGTTGGCAAGGAACACGCCTAATTGTATTGTCAGGAGGGAGACCGAGAGAACAAGTTTAGTGACTCTGACGGGGAGTTGGACGTGTTAATATGAGGAGAAATTTTTGGAAGAGGGGGAAGTAAGCTCGCTAGGGAGTGTTGGTGGGAGAAGGAGAACAGGAGAGGGGGTGGGAAGCTGGATGTTGAAAGGGAAAGGTATGTCAGAACGAATGGACTGCAGATGAATGAAGTGAGAAGGATGCACGAGGAAGGAAGGAAGGTATATGAGATGGTTGAGAAAAACAGCAGGGAGAGAGATATGGCAGCAAGGGAAGAGAGAATAATAGATTCAAGGTTTAACGGTAATTATGTGTGGATTGTGCCAAAGGCGAGAGCGCAATATTTGTGTGAGAAAGGAAGTCAGGAGCTTATAGCGAGGATGAGATGTGGGTGCATGGAGGGTTTTAATAGATTCTGGCTTTCTAGGGAGAAGAGGATGTGTGAACTGTGTGGGAACGAGGATGCAAGAGTAAAGCAGTGTTTTTGGAGGAGTGCGCGGAGGTGGAAAAGAGTGGGATAAACATAGAGGTATTGATGCATGAAAGAGGGAACAAAAGGGCAGTAGCATGGGTGAAGGGGGTGTTGGGTAAGACGGAGAAGAAGAGAAGGAAGGAGGAAGAGGAATGGAGAAGGAAAGATTGTAAATAGAAGAGGAAGTAGATATAAGTAAACTGTAAATATTGTAAATAGTAGATAAGTATTAGGGATTAGCCGCGGAGGCAGAGTTTGGTAATGCGAGGCAAACCGACAAAGTAGGGACATGCGTGCGAGGCGAAACGAAGAAGACAAGGGAATACGAGCGAGCGGTCTCAGAGATAAGGTGTGGATGGATGTTAGTTTTTAAGGGTCAGTTTTAAGAAAATTCTGTGAAAAAATGGAAGTTTAAGCAAGTCAGTTTTTTAAGACCAGCAGGCCGAAAAATAAACGTTTATCTATCTTTATAATATACTGTGCATGAAACCGACATTTAAATTATAGATACTATATTTACCAATAGGATTGGAGCAAAGCGCCAAGGAGAAGCACAGTATGCACATTAGAATCAACATTTTTAAAGTAAAACAATCCACTTTTGAAGAATTTCGGTAAGAGTGTAGGTAATGAACATTGTTAAAAGCGTCTCACTTTATATAGGTATACTCGAAATCTAATTTTGTTCTTCTAACTGATTGAGATTTATGACATTTTGCACAATTATGATGGGATAAATTAATTACTACACAATAAAAATATCAGTCTTTGTTGAAGAACATGATAAGATTCACTCTTTCGCTTGCCATGTACAATTCAAGCAAATTTAGAAAATGTGGACAAATTAAAAGGCTATACGAAGAATTTAAGTGATTTCCCAAGAATTAAACAAATTGAAGAAAAGATTCAAATGAATATAATGGGAGTCAAAAAATTGATGGTCAACATTTCGTCTATCTATCTTTTCACTCCAAAACCAATTTTCTATTTTGCTACCTTTAATTCTTCACGTTTAATCATTTCTTTTAAATTCTTTAACTTCTTCTGAATTTTCTGAATTTCTTTAAATAATTTTTTATCTGTTGAAAAGTTATAAATTATTTTGATCCTTTTTACGTCTTTTCACATGCTTTGAATTTGTTACCTTCCAGTACATGAAAAATTCATAATATATTATGATAAATGAACAATAACAAATATATATTCATTACATATAAAAAATAAAATAATTTACTTTCTTCACGTTCTTTAATTCTTTAGAATTCTTCATAAATTCTTTGAATTGTTTAAATTTTCTGTTAGATAACAAATAGTAAAGTGTTCAACCAAAAAGTTGAATTTTCCACCAGAAAGATTATGAATCTCCTAAAGGAGATGAATTTTCAACAAAATGGTTGAATTTTGAATTGAAAAGGACGAATTATTATTTACGAAACAGTTAAATTTTCGACCCAAAAATATGATAATTCAACGAAAAAGGTAATTTGATTTAAAAAATAGTTACATATGTAAATAAATAGTTCTTCTTTAACCAAATAAATGAATTTTCTACCAAAACAGTTGAAGTTCCAACCAAAAATATGAATTTTCAACAAAGAATTTATTTTTCAACCAACTTGAATTGAATTATGAACCAAAATATTATTTTTTAACCAAAGAGTTGCATTATTAAACGAAGAAGATGAATTTCCAGCCAAGAAGTTAATTTTTTACGCAAAAAGACGAATTTCAAACTAAATACATGAATTTTCAAAAAAAGAGTTCAACATTGAACGCACTAGTTGATATTTCAACAAAAAAAATTATTTTTTTATCTAAGAAGATTGATTTTCTACCAAAAAGACGAATTTGGAATAAAAAATGTGAATTTTCAACCCAATAGTTCAATGTTCAACTAAAAACGGTAAATTTCCAAAGAAAAATAAAACTATTTTTCAACAAAATATTTAAATTTTTAACTAAATGAGATGAATTCCGATCCAAAACTGTAATAGTAGAATTTTCAAACAAATCTAATTTTATTTTCTTGTTGGGTTGTAATAAACCAGTTTACATTTAATTGAAAAAACAACAAGAAAAAACGGAAAATGCTATGTCCGTCATTTTGAAAATGTCGAGTTTTTCTAATATAATAATAACACGGTGAATTCGAACACCCTTCGTGTCAAAATCTAAAGTGTAAGTAAAAAGAGAGAAAGAGGGACGTCGGTAATTTTTTGTTGACTTGCCCGCTAATATTTGGCGCCATTGTTGCAGAAATTTGCATTGTCGACAGAAGGTAAATTAGCATGCAACAGAATATTTCTCGGTCGGTAACTGATGTAGGAATCTGCATTACCGATGGAAGGTAACTTTGCATTGAACAGAACTTTGCTCGGTTGGTAATTGGGGTAGAACTGGCATAGCTCTACTAATAAGCAGTTCAACATTTGTCCTCGATCTGGGACAGCGTATTTAGATATTGCAAAATAATGCAGAAATTTTATTTTTCATGATTTTTTAAATATTTTTTCCTTATTCAGCACTGATTTTTATTCTCAGTTACCTTGAAAAGTGTACCATTTCAATAAATTTATATTATTACATTTCATCATATGCATTGATATTGAAACAGATGTGTTTTTATTGTCCTGCTTTTATAATTAAAAAAAGAGTGCCACTTAAAAAGTAGAACGTCATTTACTCTGCGATAGGTACGTCTGGCAACTGAGAGGCATATTCTAATAACTTTGGTAACAACGAAAACCAACGAGATCCAAAAAAATTCGGCGAAAATGGCCCAATTCGGAGTACTGCCTTGAAAATAAACACGGGCGTAGCACTATAGGTTTTATGGCTTGAGCGCCAGAAGGGGCCTTACGTGCCTCCCGGCCACATTACAACTTATCACTTATTACCATTTATGAAATCATAGTAAGTTTATTTTTAGGTAAAATGACAGAATTTCATTGAAAAAAGTGTGTCAGTGTACGTCAGGAATATCAGGATCTGCAAGTGGATGTTCGATTGTAGGTAGACTTTGTGAAATTATAGTGTTATATAAGAGACATTCGGGGTCCAAAGGATTTTTGAAAATTTTCAAAATCAGAGTTTGGAGTCCCGTACAGTTTAGCTCGTAAAGCTATCCAATTGCACACAAAAACTGGTATTGGATCATCCCCAAACCCTAGGCCAGGTAAAAAGTTATCAGCAGACACAGTTAAAATTGTTGAAGACTTCTACTGTGAATGTGACGTGAGTCGACAATTACCTGGGAAAAAAGACTGTGTATCTGTGAACCAAGACGATGGTTCTAAAAAGCTGATACAAAAACGTTTAATTTTAGGAAACCTGAAAGAAGTTTATGCAAGGTTCAAACAAAAGTTTCCGAACTTGAAACTTGGCTTTTCAAAGTTTGCCAAATTGCGGCCTAAGGAATGTGTTTTTGATTTGCGATCCTAAATTGCCTGCCTGTTATTTAGGATTATGTAAAGCTTGCCCGGGCATAGAATCCTTGATAGGAAAAGTGCGAAAGCTTTTCGAAAACAACTTTATTGAAAGCGTTACCTACAATGCCTGGACTTCGACAGATCGTGCTGCCCTAGAAACTTTTTGCGATAAAAATGATTTATATTTAGAGAAACTCTCTAAACATCTGTTCGATCTTCTTAAACATGACTTCATTGCAAAAAGTCAAAGCCAATTTCTGAAGGACTCGAAAGATTCTCTTGAAGCGGGGGTATTTATAATACTCTTTGATTTTGCGCAAAATCACGAAACTGTAATTTAAGACGCAATACAGAGTGAATATTGTAATAAACAACAGATTACTGTGCATCCCGCAGTAGTGTACTTTAAAAAGTATGACAAAGTTGTTTGCGAAAGTTATGCAATTATTTCGGAAGATCTAGAGCATAATACTAGCGCAGTTCATCTTTTTATGGAGAGAATTATAGCTGAGTTGAAGGCAAAACACGCACAAGTTCGAAAAATAATTTATTTTACAGGGTGCAGCATCTCAGTACAAGAACAAGAGCAACTTTATCAATCTCGGATATCATCAGCGTGATTTTGGAATTGAGGCACACTGGGAGTTCTTTGCTATGTCTCATGGTAAAAGTCCATGCGATGGTATTGGAGGAACTCTTAAGCGAGAAGCTGGTCGAGCTAGTTTACAGCGTCAAAGCAGCAAACAAATCTTGACAGCCAAATATTTGTACGAATGGGGCACTGAGGCTTTACCCAATATAAAGTTGCTCTTCTGCTCTGAGAAAGATTACAACAAAAAAGCTCGAAATTTAAAGAGTCGCTTTGGAAAAGTTCAAGCGATTCCAGATACCAGAAGCTTTCACTCTTTTATCCCATTAGGTGACAATAAAATACAGTGTAGGCCATACTCTGCTTCCACAGGATTCTTTGAATTCGAAATACAGAAAACTCTTAAACGAAAACGTGATCAGTGACAGGCAAGGGAAACTCACTCAGAAAGCACCCCGATATGTGAGAGGCAAGGGGAACTCACTCAGAGAGCATCCCAATATGTGAGAGGCAAGGGAAACTCACTCAGAAAGCACCCCAATATGTGGGAGGCAAGGGGAACTCACTCAGACAACACCCCAATGTGTGAGAGGCAGGGGAACTCACTCAGACAGCACCCCAATATGTGAGAGGCAAGGGGAACTCATTCAGACAGCACCCCGATATGTTAGAGGCAAGGCGAACTAACTCAGAGAGCACCCCGATATGTCATAGGCAAGGGCACTCACTCAGAAAGCACCCCGATATGTGAGAGGCAAGGGAAACTCACTCAGACAGCACCCCCAAAATGTGAGAGGCAAGGGGAACTCACTCAGACAGCACCCCGATATGTTAGTGGCAAGGGGAACTAACTCAGAGAGTACCTCGATATGTCATAGGCAAGGGCACTCCCTCAGAAAGCACCCCGATATGTGAGAGGCAAGGGGAACTCACTCAGAAACCACCCCAATATGTGGGAGGCAACGGGAACTCACTCAGAAAGCACCCCATTATGTGAGAGACAAGGGAAACTCATTCAGAAAGCACTCCAATATGTGAGAGACGAGGAGAACTCGCTCAAAAAGCACCCCGATATGTGAGAGGCAAGGGGAACTTACTCAGAAAGCACCCCGATATGTGAGAGGCAAGGGCACACACTCAGAACGCACCCCGATAGGTGAGAGGCAAGAGGAACTCACTCAGAGAGCATCCCAATATGTGAGAGGCAAGGGGAACTCACTCAGAAAGGATTTTTTTGTTTGTTAATCTAACCGACTGAGAATAATTTTGAGTTAGTTATTACGTCGATTTATTTCAGGTTTTAATCAATTTGAAAGTCTTTAAAGAAATGGTACGTGTCGGGCGGTTTTGTCCAAAAATGTGCTCTTTCCCCACTGTGCGACACTGGGAGAGCAGCGCGGTGGCAGCGCACGGTCCCACTAAAATGACCTTATCTCGTGATCTAGAAAAGCCACCATCAATTTTTTTCTTTAAATTAGAGGCGAAATTATAAGGAATTGAATTGTCTCAACAAGAAAAGAGACATTTTTTTCCTTCTTGACGAAAAACTGAACTCAAAATTTGTTTGGACATTTTTTTTGGTCAAAATTGAGAATTTTTGTTTTTTTAATTTTCAATTTAAAGCATATACTTTTATCTACAACACCTACAATTTTTATTAAAATTCGTTTAATGGTTTCAGAAATATAGATATTTCAAAAAAATGTGATGCCGAAATTCAACATAGCGTAACTCACCCCAAATGTCTCTTATATAACACTATAATTTCACAAAGTTTACCTACAATCGAACAACCACTTGCAGATCCTGATATTCCTGACGTATACTGACCTGCCGTTAACGAGTTTAACCTTTCTGGGAGTTAAAACCTTCCTCATCCTTTCTTCAGCATTGATATTTTTATTTTTCCTGGTTGCACTAAGATTTTTGGTTGTAGGGTAGGTGTACCCCAAATTTGGACAGCCAAATCTTTTACAAATTTAGCGTCATTTACGAGGGTAATTTGATGTCTCGGCTGTGCAATGCAATAATGCACAGTGTGCATTATTAGTGGCAGCGACAGCATTTTGAGCGGCAGCGGCAATATTATTAGCTCGAGCTCGAGCGCCTTATAACAGCAAGGTTCGAATAAGTCGCCAGGTATCATGGGGTACCCTGCCACAGCCTTAAGCCGAACTTTAAATTGAAACCGTGAACTAATCTTATATTTCAGAATTACATTTTTCTGGTTTAATATTGAAATCGGCAATACACTTGAACGATTCTTAAATAAAACAGTCAAACTCGACTAATTTCAGATTCAAATTTTAAACCTATAATGAAGAAAATTAAAGTTAAACGTTGGGCTTTGTATTTCTTGCAATATTTATTGTTAAATATTGTACAATTTGTGAAATTGCAAAGTGATAATACTTATATCCGTTTTCGACAGTGAGATATAGTTCATGATTCAGCTGATATTTTTCTTTACTGAAGGATCTTCTAATTCATTGTATTTTTTAATTTCACAATTTTATTGTTCTTTAACGCGGTTGAAATTATTCTCAGTTTTCTGCTTATACTAACCCAGTTTTTATCGTTAGTTACATTTTAACCTCGAATATATCAGCAGACATTTTAAAAATTACTTAGATCCCTTTTCTTCAATCATTATACATTTTTTAATGAATTTTAAGATTAATTATAGATTTTTAATATACTTTTCACTGCATAATTCAGTAAAGGACATGTAATAGGCCCTTTTTGCATATTTAGCTTCACTTTGACCATAACACTGCTTCAAACAAACGGCATCGATTATAAAGTGGACAATTTTTAATGAAGCAGTTGTAATTAAATGGCTCTCAATTCAATTTTACAAGCAACATTACTTAATTTCAAATTATTAAATTTGAATTAATTAAGTTGAATTCCCGTAGAAAAAGAGGAATATGATAAGCCCACACTTCCTAAGTACTATTTAGGGTAAAGTGCTGTGAACTGGATAGGTTCATGAACTGAATAGTGTAGCCAACTGCCCGGAAATTGGTTACGAAATAAGGAAAAGGTGCGATTGAGGACGCTGAGCGAGGGTCAAGTCAGTCATTATTCCAAGTGTGATGTAATATTTTTTCTTTATTTAACCACTTACAGCGGTGAATACTGAAGGTCGCTGGATCTCGGAGTGGACGATCTTGGAGGAGTTCGCGTTGGTGTCCAAAGAGATTTACTTCGAGAGAGTTATCGGCGGCGTCACTTAATCCCAACAGATAATGCACAACACGAGTCACAGTCAAGCATACACAGGCACTTTTGCGCGGGGTGCGGGTCTTTCGTTTTCATCCGGTCGCGTGATAGCGGAGAACTGGCGATTTGTGGTCGACAACCTGCTCACCTAGTTTCGGGATTTGTCGACCTCGATCGCCAAATTTCGGGCCTCACCCCTTCCGAATTAGATCAGTGCCGGAAGGAGCCAGGGCCCTACTGTAACTTCACGTTACACCCCCTCCCCCCAGTGCGGAGCGGGGTACGCACCCTTAAAATTGTTGATCTGGATCCATCAGAAGTTCCTGCTCGTCTACGTCTAAGACTATGCAGTCTTCATCATCAGAATCCAGGTAAATTTCTATTTCCATTTCGTCCTGTTTATGTTCCCTATCGTCCTGTCTATTTCCCCCATCGTTATCACTTTTTCCTCTTTCCTCTTTATTTTCCTCCTCTTCGCTGTTAGGGATGATAATTTTCAGAACTTCCAGGAACTCAAGGTGGGTCTTATCCTAACTTGTCTTTTTGTATCTCATTTTATCCCTCTACGGTGCCGTGTGTCCTGCCTTGCTGATCTCATCTCTGTCCAGGCAGTATTCATCGTGGAACAGATATAGGGTTTTCGGTATTTTTCTTCCACAGAATCTGCACTTCCAACAGTCAATGGTTTCCATTCTCTGAAACAAATAAATAAAGCGACCTATTCGGCCAAACCAGTAATAATCAACAAACCAAAAACAAACAAAAATAATAATCCTATGGCAAATTTTCATTCATTTTTCCCTTCTTTGTTCATTCGTTTGTTCGGCTAACTGTATTCCTTTATCTAACTAATTTAGCTTAAATCTAATTGCCAAAGAAATCTTTGAAACTTCTCCTCTTGTCTTCTTCTATTGTTGCAGGGGTCCTGATGATCTGCACCAAATAACTTAGCCTAAAATTCTTAATTCTATCGTGGACTATATCATAAACTCAACTTTTCTAAACACTAATGTATTTGATTATTTTGTTAC
>CAKNYM010013476.1:0-16580 GCA_932195095.1 Andricus curvator | reverse complement strand
TGTATATATATGCACACGTTCCTGTACAGGAATTTTCACCTGGGTAACGTGCTGACTCGTCAGCAGCAGCGCATTTTAAGGAAGATAAAGGATTTGAAAAATCCTAAAAAATAATGGGTTTTTTAAAATTCTTGTTCAACTAATCCTAAAAGTATTTTATATAATTTATACATGTTTTTTTTGTTAATGTTTTACTCAAACTTTCAATGATTACTATTCAAGATCACATGAAAAAAAACTAGGTTTATATTTATTACATTATCATAATAATGAGGAGGTATTGGTTTTATGCGAAAAATGACTTTCGCGGATTCCATCAAATGTCAACGTTTTGAAGCCCCCTGAATCAGAAAAAATAGTTTTCACGTCGGTGTCTGTGGTGGTCGTAGTTGTAGTCTGTAACCACGATAACATTTGAGGGAATTATACGATTGGATTGCCCTTCGGCACACTTTATAAGGGTGTGAAAGGAAAGAATGTGTTTGTCAGCCAGCTATTTTGGACGAAATTTCAAAAAGTCAAAGCTATTTCAAAATTTTTAAAACCATTTTTTTCAAGATTCAAAACTTCTATCTACGGGTATTCGTAGTACTCAGAAACTCAAACAATTTATCATGATGACTTTTTTCGTGTAATGGTATACTGTGCATCGAGTGGGAGAAGTTGGCGATTCTAGAGGAGTGTGAAGTTTGCCGCTCGAGCGCAGCGAGCTCGGCAATCACACGTCTTCATCAAAAGAGAATTCACAATCACCAAATTACAGTTGTCGATGCTTTGACCTTTAATTTTAAAAGGCCTTTGCACAAATATGGGAGAAATACAAAAACCGAGTTTGTAGCGCGAGATAAATACATAATCGAGCGCGAATCGCGAGAACCAACAGCAGATCAACACAGATCTTCCGTTTAAAATTTAACTATTTGGTAGTAAAATCATCTACTTTAGTTCAAAAATTCAAGTACTTGGTTAAAAGTGTATATATTTTGTTGATAATTTATCTTTTTTGTTGAAATTTAGTCTTCTGTGTTTGAAACTTGATCTTTTTGGTTGAAAACAAAAGCCTTTGGTTGATTGTTGAATTTTTTTCTTGAAAATTTTTTTTTTTTTCAAGATTTATAATTTTATTTGAAAACTCATCTCTTTGGTTGAAAATTTTACTATTTTGCCAAAAATTCGTTTCTTTTTTTGTTTGAGAATTAATTTTCTTCACTGGAAATGTCACTATTCCATTTTTGGTTGAAAATCTATCTTCACTGGTTAAAAATTCATGTATTTTGTTGTAAATTCGTATTTTTTGGTTGAATTCAACTGTTTTTTTTAACTAACTTTTGTTGTTGTTGAAATATTACCTATTACATGTTTGGATGAGAATTGCTTTTTACATTTTCGTCATAATGTTCTATGTGAAAACTGACTATCGCGAATTTCTTCAAATCTTCCCGTTTCGAGACCCCCTGAATCAGAAAAACCAGGTTTTACGATGGTGTCTGTCAGTCTAGCGTCGTCGTTGTCGATGTCGTTGTCGTTGA
The DNA here is from genome assembly GCA_932195095.1 of Andricus curvator. Lineage (NCBI taxonomy): Eukaryota > Metazoa > Arthropoda > Insecta > Hymenoptera > Cynipidae > Andricus > Andricus curvator. The sequence continues at coordinate 15,051 of CAKNYM010013476.1, read as the reverse complement.
CTGTATACCGGATAACTTTTGAAAGACTAATCGGATTAAGTTGCAATGTGGCACATAATGTCAGTGACTAAAAAGAAAGATCGAGTTCGTGAAACATCGATTTTGTATAAAAATTCAAAAAGTTAGAGCATTTTCAAATCCGAAAAAAAAAAATAAATAAAAAATTATTAGCAGTTCGAACTCGAAAGGTCATTGCCTCACTACCCGATTCGGGTAGTGTTTCTAGGTGGATATTTACTACCAATGTGGGCCCACCACACCCACGACGGGCCAACAGCACGCAGTATTCCTGAACGGTCACCCATCCAAGTACTAACCGCGCCCAACAATGCCAAAAAACGCACGATATGAAAAAAAAGTCAGGAGAAGAAAAATATTGCTTTTTGAAAGCCCCACAAGAATAACATAACAGCATTGCGAATTTTTTTGAAAAATCGAAAATTCAAATTTTGCTTGCACAAAAAATAATTAATTATTACATTCTCATCATAATGAGAAGACATCAGTTTTATGTAAAAACTGACCATGGAGGATTTCTTCAAATCTCCACGTTTCGGGACCCCTGAATCAGCAAAACATGGTTTTACGATAGTGGCTGTTAGTCTGTCGTCATCCTTGTCGATGTCGTCGTTGTCGTCGTCTTCACACCTGATAACTTCTGAAAGACTAATTGAATTAAGTTGTAATTTGGCACATAGTTTCAGGGACCAAAAAGAAAGATCGTGTTCGTTAACCAGCGATTTTGGATAAAAATTCAAGAAGATAGAGCATCTTCAAAATCCGAAAAAACGAAAATTAACATTTAGAGCCAAAAAACGCACGATATTTAAAAAGCCAAGAGAAGAAAAATGTTGCTTTTTGAAAGCTCCACGAGAATAAACGAACAGCTTTTCGAATTTTTTTGAAAAATCGAAAACTCAAATTATGAGTACACAAAAAATAATGAATTATTACATTCTCATCATAATGAGAAGATATCAGTTTTATGTGCAAACTGACTATCGCGAATTTCTTCGAATCTTCACGATTCGAGACTCCCTGAATCAAACAAACCCGGTTTTACGATGGTGCACACAGATATACGTATGATGTTGTTTTGTAGGATATTGATGATTATTCTTTACATCTATTCAAAATCTCTGAGTCAACCAAAATACAAATTTTTTAGAAAAAGTTCTACTGTCATTGGCAGTGATTGATTCTTATTCATTCAGTGAACATGAAGAAGTCATTCAACCTAGTGTTTTGATGACGTAATGTGCCCTAGAAATTGTCGAAGCTTGCGAAAAGCAATATACTCCTTCACAAGGTCTCGAAAACATTATAAATATTAGCAAAGATGTCACTGAACTATAATTATACTTAGATGTATTCGATGCGTTGACTGAGAATCTAGCGAGCCAGAACCTATTAAAACCCTCCATGCACCCACATCTCATCCTCGCTATATACTCCTGACTTCCTTTCTCTCCTTTCTCACACAAATATTGCGCTCTCGCCCTTGGCATAATCCACACATAGTTCCCATTAAACCTTGTCTCTCTTATTATCTCTTCCCCTGCTGTCTTCTCTCTCTCCATGTCGTTTTTCTTAACCAACTCATATACCTTCCTTCCTTCCTCATGCATCCTTCTCACTTCATCCATCTGCAGTCCATTCGTTCTAAAATACCTTTCTCTTTCAACCTCCATCTTCCCACCCCCTCTCCTGTTCTCCTTCTCCCTCCAACACTCCCTAACCAGCTTACTTCCCCCCTCTTCCAAAAATTTCTCCTCATATTTGCACGCCCGACTCCCCGCTAGAATCCCTACGCTCGTTCTCCCCGTCTCCCTCCTGACAATATAATTAGGCGTGTTCCTTGCCAGCCCCAATGTCCACTTTACAGACCTCTCCTGTGTCCTATTTACCTCTTCGCTTTCCTTCCACCCCCAACACTTCTACTCCATACAATAGCACACTCATCACTAGTGAGTCAAACAATTTCATTCTCCTTCCAAAATCATCTGCGAATAACTTCTTTCCCAACCCCCACACCTGCCTCATCACCACATTTGCCTTCCTCACTCTCTCTTTTATGTGACCATCCACTCCGCCATTCCTTCGAAATAAGAAGCCCAGGTACACAAACCCTTTCACTCCTGCACCTCCTTTCCCTTCCACTTCCACTCCCCTCCCTTATCCCTTCCCCCTCCTTTTCTGAACACCATAACCTTGGACTTTTCCGCATTCAGTTCTAACGTGTTCTTATCCAGGTATCTTCTCAACCTCTTAATCATTTCCTTTAAGGCCTCCTCGCTTTTTGCCAACAACACTATGTCATCTGCATACGCTAGTGACCAAATTCTAACCCCTCCCATCCTGACTCCTCCTACCACTCCGGCCACCAGCTTACTTCCATATCCGCAATTAAAATCGCAAAAAGCGTTGGGCTAAGCGAACACCCTTGTCGTAACCCCCTATCCATCCAGAATCCCTTCGAAATCCCCTGCCCTCCTCTTACCTTATCTGTGGTCTCTTCATATATCTCCCTTACCCTCTCGATCAGGCCTCTCTCCACTACCCTATCCTCCATCGCCTCCCACAACCTCCCCCTATCCACCGACGGAAACGCGCCTTTTAGATCCACAAAAAACGCGTACACTCTCGACCCCTTCTTCGCTAATTCTCTATCCACCACGTGCTGCAGAACGTAGATATTGTCGATAGTACTCCTGTCCTAAAGCCCGCCTGCGTCTCCGGCAATATTCCTTTCCCCTCGACATCCTTCCGCAGCCTCTCCGCCACCACCATCGCGTATACTTTATACGCCGTATTCATTAGCGTAATCCCTCTATAATTTTCCTGCCTATCCTTATCTCCCTTTTTGTACAGAGACACTATTAACCCATCTCTCCACCCTCGTGGGAATCCCTCCCCCCTCCATACTTTCTTCCCTACCTCCTTCAGCCTCTCCCTTACCTCTTGTGTACTAAACAGCCATGCTAAACTAAATAATACAAATATTTCTAGTGAAGATTATGAGCATGCGTGCAAGGTGTGGGAAACTTTCAATTTGAAAACCTTAGGTGAATATTCTGATCTTTACCTCAAAACTGACGTCTTACTTTTATCAGCTTTCTTTGAAAATTTTAGATGCCACTGTTTGACAACATATAATTTAGATCCCCTGCATTATTACACAGCACCAGGACTGTCTTTTGACGCAATGTTAAAACATACGGAAATTGAACTCGAGCTGTTCACAGATCCTGAAATGTTACTATACATCGAGAATTATATTAGAGGTGGTATCTCCCAATGCTCTAATAGATATGCAAAAGCAAATAATAGGTATATGAGACTTGATTTTAATCCACATTTGCCCGAGAACTATATCTTCTATCTTTACATCAATAATCAGTATGGTACAGCTATGTGTACATTTTTACCTTACAAAAATTTTGAGTGGGTCAAAGATTTTTCAATGATTAATTTTTTGAAATTTCTGATGATTCATCGGAAGGTTTTATACTTGAAGCAGATTTAGACTATCCTGATGAACTTCATGATTCTCACAAAGATTTACCTTTATGCCCAGAGCATTTTTTTCCTCCTAACTCAAAATGTAAAACTCCAAAATTATTGACAACTTTGTTGCCCAAGAAAAATTATATTTTGCAACACCCACCTCTAAAGTTGACGTTTGCATGCTTCTAAATTGTGCCTAAAGGACATTATTTGCGCAGACTGTGTGCGAATAATTTTCGCGCATGCACAGTTTGAAGATGGCTTACTTTAGGCACTGGTGAAAAAGCTGCGCATGCGCACTTTCGAGATGAGGTACTTTAGACACTGGCATAGGTAACTTTAAACACTGGTGTTGGTATCTTCTTGAAATAAATTTAGATTTAACTTGAAGAAATGTTTTAATGATTGTAGTTTTGTTTTAAGGGTTTCGTAAACCCACCCCTCCCCCCCGGAAAAAGAGCATAAACGCCAATATTTTTTTAAAATAATTTTCTTTCCAACAAATTTTTTTCAACAAATTTTTTTGTTTTCACTTTTTTTTCAAACAATTGAAAAAAAAAATTTCAAACTTTTTTTTTTTGAACTTTTTTTAAAAAAGAATATCTTCACTCCACTCTATGCAATATAAAATTAGTATTTTTCGTTACCTCCTCCTAGCAACTTTTTCGGACGGGCGTTGCAAAAAATAGAGTGTGATACACGTGCGCATAGGTGATTGGTAACTCGTGTGATTGCATCATTCGCCTGCGGCTTATGCTGCAAAATTCACACTCGCACACAATCACCTATTTTGCGCACTTGTATCACAAGTAACTATTGTGCACTACAGAAATCTTAAATTATATTTGAAATTGGGTATGAAGTTGATGAAAATTCACAGAGTCTTGAAATTCAGTCAAAAACCGTGGTTAAAGAAATACATTGACCTGAACACAGAATTCAGAAAAAAGTCAAACAACGATTTTGAAATTTTTTTTTACAAATTAATGAATAATTCTGTAATTGGGAAAACTATGGAAAACGTTAGAAAACACAAAGACGTTAAATTAGTCACAAAGTGGGAAGGGAGATATGGTGCGAAAGCTCTGATAGCGAAACCAAATTTCCATAGCTGTACCATATTTGATGAAGATAGGGTCTTAATAGAGCTTAATCGGTTAAAAATGTATTTCAACAAGCCTATTTATATAGGTTCTACCATTCTCAATGTATCAAAAATACTTATTTATGATTTTCACTATAATTACATGAAAGAGAATTTTGGAAATAGTGCAAAATTACTTTAAACTGACATGGACAGTTTAATATATGATATCACAGTTTCAGATTTCTTTGATTATATTAAAAGAGATATTCACAAATTCGATACTTCTGACTATCCCCCATACAATGTTTACGGTATGCCACTTAAAAATAAAAAAGTTTTAGGTCTAATGAAAGACGAAAATAATGGAAAAATTATGACGGAATTTGTAGGACTGCGCTCAAAGCTATATACCTTTAAAGTTCTCGGTGATAGGGATGAAAACAAAAAAGCTAAGAGTGTTAAGGGGTCAACTTTAAAAAAAATAACATTTGATTATTACAAGCATTCTCTGCTCGCTCATAAAAATCTCGTAAAATCTCAATTCCTGATTAGAAGCCGAAAGCATAAAGTGCATACAATTCGGCAAAACAAAATCGTACTGAGCTGGTATGATGATAAAAGAATGCTTCTGCCGTGTACAACAGATACTTTGCCATGAGATTTCAGGAAGACCTAAACTGGAAAGTTCTAAAACATAAATATTGCTTTCCACCAATGTCTCATGATGCCTCTGGAACGTTCTTAGCACATTGCCAGAGTATGCTCCTGAATCTCATCATATCGCAAGATCTTGCCATCAGCTATCCTTGTCACACCACAAAGCTCAGCTGTAGTTATATAAGCTGGATAGCCCATGAAAAATATTACTATAAAGCTTCAGAATATCTAGGCGTAAAGATCGACAGTTTGTGTTACGAGTTTCTTGTCTCTCATCAAGGTACTATCGTAGCTACATTACGAGCTGAGCAGCTGTAGAATCTTCAAAAAGTAAGTACCACAAAAAAAAGTAATACTTCTTTAAATGTACTGGATTGATTCAAATAAAATATAGGATAAGATCACCAATTGTTGGCATCTCAATTATTGGCACTTTACTTTAATATTAGTTAAAAATATTAGTTATACAGGCTATTAAAATATGTATCCAAAAAAATTAAATAAATTCATTTCGGTATGCGAAACAAGAATTTAATTAGATTTTCCACAAAATTACTTTTAGATTTTTTTAAATTTATTAATTTTGAGTAGTAGTTTGAGAATTATGGACACTTTGAAAAAGGACATTTAAAAGTATATTTGCTAAAAAGCTAACAGTTGAGCGTTTATGTCGTTCATAAAAGTTATTTCAAAATTTTTCAAGTTTATCTCTAAGTAGTTTGAAAATTGATGATTGACAGTACATGACTAGATAACCAATATTTTTTTAATTTGAAAAAATGGATTTATTGCACACAAATATATGTCAAAATATCATTTTTGATACATTGATTAAAAATACATTTAGTTAAAATGTAAGCGTAGTTATACTTTGGTTGAAGCTTTTAGCATTGCTACTAACGAATATCAACTGGTCCATACTTCAAGGATTCATTTTGCTTCGAACAGTCAATAACTATTAATGGCGCATAATCTAAGAACTCGCTTTTTGATAAATATGGTTGAGGTTTCCTACCATAATAACTTGCTTGAAAGTTGGTATACATTTCATAAAGCATAGCGTATTTTTTTTATCAATATCAAGATTCAGATTACCATATCGATAATCCTGATTGTTCAAAAATAGTTTTGCATTAGTAATTTTACAGTGGTCGAAATGGCTAGAATTTTTGGTGATAACATTCTTCCTATTTGTTTGAAATCTCAAAATAACAAGTCTGGGTTTCTCTAATTGCGTTGACGTTTTAACAGTCCATACATGATTTGATGTATTTGGTAGCAGAGGATATTCATACAATTCCCAAGTACGAAAACTAATTGGAATAAGTAGATCCTTTTCAAAGTACTTTAACAATTTAAATTTACGTGCATCTGACAATCTAACACTAGGTAGTAGCCACTCAATTTTATCAACTAAAATTTTGAATTCTTCCTCAGCCGTTTGCAAAATTGCATTCACATCACTTCTCGCTCGTGTTAAAATTAACTCATGTCTAGCATTTACTATAATTTTTTTATAGTCTTCAGCAAAACCAAATATTACAATAAGTGGTATTGAAACGTCAAAATTACCAGCATTATCAGTTAATGAAGTGTTCGCATTACTTGATGGAAACCAACCAGCATTCTTCAGAAATTTGCTCTGAGCATCATAAACTGATGTATAATTTTTTATAAGGGTTGTGAGACCAACATTTTTATTTTGTCAATTTCTACTGCGTTGAGCTCATAACGTGCTTCTTCAAATAAATGACAGATGGCATTAATAATTAATCTAGTGGAAGTAACTGCAGTCCCATTCTGTTTGACTAATTTTCCTTGAATGTGGAGTGAACTTTTACTTGGTAAGAGGCAGTGGTCTTGATTTTGAACAGCAATTCGAATTTCGTCACTGTTATTGAAGGTTGATGAAGCATAAGGTAGATGTGCATGCACCTCACAATGTGCAATAGATTCATCATACACAATCGGCCTTGAAATGTTTAGTATTTCTTCTTCCATTGCAATGTCGACATATAAAAATAATAAAGCAGGTGCAAAAGAATTTTATTTTTTTATTCGTCTTTTTCGTTTTACTTTTCTTTCTTGATCTATGACCTTGAGATTCGGATTCTTCAGGAACTGAATATTCTGAGGTGTCAGCAGTTTGACTGTAGATTTGAGACTGACTTTCTTGAGGCATCCTACCTTACTATTATAACCATAAACAATTTTTCTATTAAATACAATTCCCATTATGATATAGATTTAATATTGAGTACGGCCGCGGAAACAGCCTGGCGCCATCTGTTGCCTAAAGGCGGCGATTTTTTAGGGATGAATTCCACTTGTTTACATGCGATTGAAAATAAATAAATTTTTACTGAAAATAAGAGTTTAACTATCGGATAACGAGAGTGTCTGTAGGAAAACTGATAAAATCTCGATTTAGGGAAAAAAACTTTTGCTTTAGTTTATTAAACGGTTTGATCGGAGTTGATTTTTGAATTTCTCTGTCTATGACAGACCTCCTATCAGATTACAAATATCACATAAAATATGTTAGTAATCTTGTTTTTCGAAAACGGTATCAAAACTAATTATTGTGTTAATTGGATAAGTAATATTATATATATTCGCATATTTATACGATCTATTATTTTTGTAAAAGTAATGCTAGTTGTCAGATTTTAAGGTTAGAAAGTTTAATTATCCCAGAATATTTATGGAGTATATTTTATTTTAATTTAAATGAAATTGAGTTTTTTATTAGTTGTCTTGAGTTTCAAGTGAAGTTTTTTTTAGCAATTCGTTATGTCATGTGAAAAAACTTTTTGCTTATGTTTGTTGATTATAGCAGAAGCGACAGAAGACAGAACGCAGTCAAAAAGATAGGAAAGGCAATTTGCATTGTTGTGTGGTGTTAGGAAATTTATAATTATAATTATAGTTTTCCCTAATACTTCTCTTTATGTTACAATATATTTTTTATTTAATAAATACCTGTAATTTAACGTCGTATGGGGAGAACTAACAGACGTTTGTCTGATAACGCTGCACTGAATTTTGCTTATTCCATTCACTTTCAACTCCTACACTCTCACCATATGAATTACTGCTAAACTTTTTCCCTTATTGAGTGTTTCAGGGTGAAAATCGAGAGAATGACTTATAGATTGAAATCCTGTTTTAATTAAAATATTCATCATCAATCGACTTGTTGACATTCGGCCGGTAATTTTTAAGGTTATGTTCATAACCAGCAACGAAACTAGAACGGGTTCAACTGGAATGAAAAGACCATTTTTTCACGAAATCTTTTTGCGAGAAAGTTCCCTCTATTATTTTGCTTCGTTTTGAAAAACGTTATATACGTTTTAAAGCAATCATTTATGCATTTATTATATTTAAAAACAATGCATACGTGCTATCTTATGTAAATTTCAAATTTCTATCCCTAAAAAATTTTCGGCCTTGGCCGCCGCGGGCGCTGCCTGTCATATCCGGTAAATATCAAGGTCATGTCCATACTCAATGGAGTCTGACTGTTATAGTTTCACCTCAAAAATTTACCAAATTTCCATCCTGATCGACTATTCGCAACTGAATTTGATCTATTGTCTTGACAGCAACTGGCAAGTAAATGACATGCGAAGGCACTTCAACTATTTTATATCCTGGTGGCACGACAGGAAAGAATTCATGAATCGTGTGCACCTTCAGGTAATTAATGTACGCACCTGTATTAATATTGCACTCAGCTCTCCGAGAATTTACTTTTATAATGGACCCTGGTAAATCAGATTTGTGAACTTTATTAGCTTCAAGTACCTGAGGTTCAAATCCCAATGAACGACCTATTGAATCTTCTTTCGTAAAATTTATTTCACGATTACAAAAAATCTCACTGCGGAAAGTATTATTGTTAGGTTCAATATGAATATCAATTCCCTTTTTAACTAAACATTTTGTAAGTATCGTTGAATATCTCTTATTTCATAGCTGCCTGTGGGTATAACAAGTTCTTCTTTGCCTACGTAAAATTTATTGTGATCAATATTCACGTTTGGAATCGAATTGAAAGTTAGAAGTTCCACAAGTCCGAGAGCGTAATTTTTATTTGATGAAAGTTCAATTGGTGGAAAATATTGTGTTTCTAATGTAGATGAATTTTCCGATAAAGTCAAAGTAAATGAATCATCCATGACGACGGTTGTCTTTTCACTGAAGTTAAAAATAACTGAAGTACTTATTTATATAGATAGGAAAAACTTTTGAATTTCAGCTGATTACATAAAAATTTAAGACACAAGTGACCACATACAAACGCATCATAAGTCTGATACCTCTTATGATTATATTTTATACTATCGACACCCAGATATTTAACAAGATCTGAGGGAGGTCGAAAATTACACAGGCCAACAGTTCTCAGAACCAGAGACCAGACCTAGTATACCCGAAGGCTTTTGCTTCGCTGAATCCGAATCCGACCTCAGAAAAATTCCAGCACCCTCAGTTTTCGAGATATTCTAACCTAAAAGGGTCAAAAACCCGTTATTTTGATGTTTTCGAGGCCCCGTAACATCGCGAAAAAATTTTTTTTTCACAAACTGACGTAATAAAACAGCTTTTAGACTTTCCGTGGAGGAGTCAATGAATAGGCGCCAGTCTTCCGGCCTATATAAGTCAGCTATGTATAGATTGACTAACCCTTCGATATCATTACAGTAAACCATATCTTCATCCATAGAAAAGTATTGAATAAACATTTCTTCTCGTTTTCTGTATATTGTCACTTTTGTTCCGGGTAACAATAGATTTCTTTCTTTCAGCCTTGAAGCACAAAGCTCAGCTTTATCTTTCGGAAGATTGAGATCCCGTGATTCTACGTGTTTAATTAGTAAGTTATGATTCGTTACAAATGAACGACAACGATTTTCGACAGAAATATTTTGTTCTGCATCGCCAACCATACCTGTTTCTTTCGTCGCTCAGGGTACGAGTTGCGGTTGTTTATGTTAAAGCGCTTTAAAGTAAACATAGATTAGATTTCTACGAAAAATCCTATCAAAAAGGTAGGGATCGCATTTTGAAGGTGAAGAGTAGTTCTTTACAATGCCGTTGTCAGTTTGTGAAAAAAAATTTGTTTCGCGATGTTACGGTATGCAACCCAATGTGTACCTAAATTATTTTTATCATCCAGATTAACAATTGCACTTTCATATTTATGAGGACCTTTCTCGAAGAATTCATTTCGCATGAAAACTCCACGGAAGTGAGAAATTTTCATAGATTTCACATATTTAAGTAGATCAAAGTCAGTCAGTGCTCGTTGCGGTAATTTTATTTTTAATTTTTTGACTTCATTTGGACTTTTTTTCTTTACTTGAGACTCAATGTGAAGTCCTAAGCCTTCCTGTACGGTTTGAGATATAAACCTTTTCCTAATGCTATAGCCTCCATTGTTTGATTATGACGTTTGCTTTCTTCAAGTTGTTTTTTAACTGCATTTGCATTATTGACAGCCTTAGCTATACCAACTGCCCCACCGGCTAATGCCCCAGTAGCACTGAGGCCTGCGAAAAGAGGTATGAGAAAAGGTAAAACACCTCCAAATTTACTTGGTACGGGTAGAATTCGAGGCTTGTTCACGTTTCGCTTTCCGCCAGCTTTTTTTACAGCTGCACGCGCACCTTGAAGAGCAGATTTGATAACTGCATAAGCGTCTTTACTTACAACAACTTTTCTCAACGGCAAAATCAAACGTTTTTTCTTTATAATATCCGGATTTTTTCTAAACCCATGCCAAATTTGGACTTCACTTTCATGGCGTTTGTTACAGCACAAGCAGTTGCCTTCTCACCTATTCCTGCGTCTTTAGCTAATACACGATTCCACGCTTTTTCAGCTAGGGCTTTATCATCTGCGTTTCTTAACTCAGTATTGTCTCTATTTTGAGAATAAGCAATGTCGTGTTCCTTACAAGCTTTATCAAGAGGATTAATACCAGGATCACCACGTGCTAGTCGTTTTTCTAATTTAGTTCCAGGTCCACAGTACTGATATCCAGGAATGTGTAATTCTACAGGAAGTTTATTGATAACCTTATTCAATAGTCCTTTTCCACGTCTGATTTTCTTGACAGTCTTTTTGTAACTAACAACGCCTTTTTTGACCGCATGATTATATACGTTTGAGAGTACTTTTTTAACTGAAGTGTAAACCCTTAAAAGCAAATTATTTATAGTTCTAAACTCAGTCATTATCAAGATGGAGTTTAAAACACAGCCAACGAAATTGCCTGTTGCAAATTTTGATAAATTTACACAATCGTGGAAGAGAGAAGAAAAGCGTCATGGAAATTTATTGCCAAACAGTATACGAGCTATTTTTTGTGGTCCATCCAACTGTGGAAAAACGAATGCTTTGCTTACTTTACTAACGCACCCCGACGGATTGAGATTTGAGAATATCTACATCTACTCAAAATCTCTGAATCAACCTAAATACAAATTTTTAGAAAAATTTCTATAGTCAGTGAGTGGCAGTGATTGATTATTATTCATTCAGTGAACATGAAGAAGTTGTTTAACCAAGTGAAGCACAACCAAACTCAATCATCGTGTTTGATGACGTGGCGTGTAATGAACAAGATAATATTCGAGCATTTTTTTCCATGGGACGCCACAGACTCATTGACTGTTTTTATTTATGTCAAACGTATACAAGAATTCCGAAACATTTAATTCGTGATAACGTTAATTTCTCAGTACTTTTTAAACAGGATGAACTAAACCTTAAACATATCTATGATGATCACGTAAATACAGATATGATGTATTCAAAATTTAAAGAATTATGTACAATTTGTTGGAATAATGATAAATATGGATTTGTTGTTATTGATAAAGATAATGAATTTAATCAAGGTAGATACAAGATAGGCTTCGATTGTTTTACAAATTTGAAAAATTAGTTCTAAAAAGTATGCAAATATTCTACGAAGCTAGTTGTACATTAGACTCTGATGAATCAAGATGTCTTTGAGAATCGATAATTTTCATAAGCAAAAAGATATTTTACATCAAATTGCTAAAGCTAGTGAAGCAATTCGAAGAAAACATAAATTAATCAAATTGGGTAAAGAAGCAGTTGAACAAATACTGATTGATACTGTCAAACGCATTATTAACCCCCTTGAAAAAATTGTTAGTGGACTTGAGCCCAGAAAAAAAGTTGATCCTGATAAAGAAGTAGAGAATGAATCTAAAGAAAATATTGAAAATGATGATGATGACGATGTATCATTTAAATCAGCTGACAATAAAGAAGGAGATATAAATAATGATTCCAGTAATTTAGAATTATCGAACATTAATTGTACGGAAACTGATTTAGAAACATCTTCTGCTTCATGGGAAGATGACGATGCGAACATATTCGGACGTCACTTCAAGAAATCTGAAAATTCAAGTCGTGGTCCTCCAGGAATTGGATTCAAAGTCACACCTGAAGGAAATTTTGACTTAGAAAACAAGAGATTGTGCAACGTGAGTGAAGCTCAAGAACATAGTGATGCTTTTAATTTAAATCTCATGCAGCGAATGGTTCAACAGGAAATTCGAACAGTATATAATGTTACATCATCCACGCGTACAGACATCGACGACAACAATGCATTAATTCAAATTCTCGAATCAAGTGTCTATGAAAAACTGCAGAAACTACAAACTGATACTGAGTCAACTCAAGAACTAACGTTTCGTAATTCAGTGCTCATTTCTCGATTGGCCTGCTAGAAAAAATTACCAACGTCGACAAGTTGATATACGTGGTGTCGATGAAACTTGGCAGGCGGATCTTGTTGAAATGCAACCATATGAGAAAGAAAACAAAGGATACAAATACATCCTAACGATCATCGATGTATTTTCGAAATTTGCTTGGGCTGTTCCTGTGAAGAGCAAGGCGGGCGAGGATGTTACAGCTGCAATGAAATCTGTGCTGATAAAAGGACGTCTACCGAAAAATTTGCATGTTGATAGAGGCAAAGAATTCTATAATTCAAATTTTACTAATCTTATGAAGCGTTATAATATAAATATGTATTCTACGTTTAGCAATTTAAAAGCATCTATTTGTGATAGATTTAATCGCAGTTTAAAAAACAAAATGTGGATGCACTTTAGTTTTCAGGGACAATACAAGTGGTTAGATATTTTACCAGATTTAATTTCTTCTTACAATGACACAAAACACCAGACGATTAAAATGAAGCCTAGGGATGTGACTAAACAAAATGAAAAAACAATTTTATTCAATGTATACAAAAAGTTTCAAGTAAAAACTTCAAGAAAAAGGCCTAACTTTAAAGTTGGCGATAAAGTTAGAATAAGTAAATTCAAACATGTTTTTGAAAAAGGTTACACTCCGAATTGGACAAGAGAAATATTTACAGTCGATCGAGTAAATAACACTGAACCAACAACGTACTTGCTCAAAGATTATCAGAATAAACCTTCGTTTGATAGTTTTTATGAAGAGGAAATATCTAAAGTTAAACATTCAAATATCTATTTGGTAGAAAAAGTACTTAAGGAGCGTGGAAATAAATTGTATGTAAAATGGTTAGGTTTTGATAATTCTCACAATAGTTGGATAGATAAAGGAAATGTGTAAGGTCTTTTGTATTGAGTGTTTTCAATAAAAATATACTTCTTATAAAAAATAATTTTTTTGTTATTTCACTTGAATTTTAATAAGTTCGATTTTTGAATGAGGAAAACGCTATGTTTTTTCATAAAGTTCTCTCTCTCTCTTCTCTCTTTCTCTCTCAGTTTTCAGATATTAAAAGGTCGCCAATCTTGGAGTATCATATTTCAATTATATGGGTGACTATTGAGTTGAAAGCCTGTTTCACTCGGCCAGTCACATTAGACGTAATATTTTCTTAAAGATATAAGTAAAGAAACTACCATTTATGTGTATATATACTTCTATTTATTTTTATCGCACTAAGAATTACAATTTTTCTTAAATCTAAAAATACATATTGTCAATGAATAAGATGCGTTACATGATATCATTTCTCTCACCCTCACTCATACACACACACACACACTTTCACTGTCTTTCATAATCACTCTTTTTCTTACAACTAAACTAAATTGTGAAACAATGTCTACTAACATTCTGCAAGCTAGGTACAATTTTGAGTACTTCCTCACAAATTTGTTTCAGGTGAAAAGTAACCATCTCTACGAACAGAATGTCTATATTTGAAGACTTTAAAAAGTAATCCCTTTTCTTTTTACCTAGCAGACTTCTCAAAAATTTAGAATAATTTTTCTTTACAAAACATTATAGAGTTTTTAAAAAATGACGTTCAATTTTCAGACACACTATTTCTCCAATAGTTTTAACCATAAAGTTCTTACTATTACATTATCGTCTATTTAACCGGGGATCGATTCTGTGTTTATTAACATTCTCAATTTAATCATAATTGCAGTTGGCTGATTATCGTTAATGATCTTTAATTTACTAATTGCAGTTCAATTATTATAACTATTTTAATATTTTAACCCGGAGCGAATTTCATCTATATCTATATATAACTCTTTTTCAAACCTAGAGAGCCTGTTTGAAGAAAATATTAACGCTTGAGGAAATCTCAAAGATTTTCACGTATTTTAGGATTTTTTCCGCCATCTATTCGTGGTAATTTTCAATTGATTTCAATGTTTTCCGAAAGCATCTACAAATATTTCAAGACACTCAATTCTCCCAACGGTCGAAAGTGAGGCGCACTTGTAACA
>CAKNYM010013475.1:0-21065 GCA_932195095.1 Andricus curvator | reverse complement strand
CAGACTCAAGTGTCCGGACTTATATAGGTATATAAAAATAAAAATAATAAATTGAAAATTCCTTTTCCAAAAATTCTTAAAATCTTATCCAGCTCGAGTACTCACACCTGAAGGCCCTGATCCAGACAGGTCAGGAAAAAAACTTCCGCGAACAGCTCTTTGACAAGAGGATGCACGCATTTACTGGAACTTCATATTCTCGACAATTGTTTCTGTTGCGCACTCGAGGCCCGACATAGTTCTCCTTGACTTCGAGAAGCAAAAAATGTTTGTTATCGAATTTTCGGCACCAGCTGACAAAAAATTCATAGTCAAGGAGAATGAAAAGAAAAATAGGTAAACCGACCTTGTATGGGAGTTGCGACGGTTATACCCAGAATATGCCGTTGAGCTAATCGTCGTGATCATCGGCGCTCTTGGAGGTGCCAAGCTTTCACTGGTTTATAGCGTGAAAAGCATCCCTGACGTGGCCATAGGTGTGATTTACCGCTGTTTTACTGGGAGCCAGTGTCATTTTTAGATGGCAATTGCTCCCAGTGGGGCCATGCTGTGGTTGTTAACCTTTTTTAAAATAAATTATATATTTTTCCGTGAGATGAACGGCCACAGGGCACGACAAAATCACAACGATAGGCCGGCGAAACCCTCGCAAGTTTCTTGGCATGTTTTTGACACGCGGGTATAGCTTCAAGGTTACGAACTAGTGATAGTTTTGCACCACCGAAAGCACTGATCACAAGGACGATTACTTTAACCGAATATTTTGGGTTTATTCGTTGCAGCTCCCTTATAAGGTCCAGATACCTCTCCTCCTTTTCCTCCTTTCCTCCTTTAACGAAAATGCGGTCACGGTATACTAAGGTAGAAATGACACCGTCGTGACATGCGAAAATGAAACCCTTCGTACCTGAATTAAGTCCTTATGATCCTAGGAAAGCAAAATTCTCATCCTTCGACAAGGTCGTCTGATATTCTACATTTCTGTGAAAGATTCCGGACATTTTATTGTCGAGTAGCTATTTGTGGAATTTTTCAACCTCTGCTTTCTTCTTGGGCTTTTAGAAGTGAAGCATCTAGATGGAGTAATGCACTTTCCTCACCTCTGATGTTAAAATTCAGGACAAGGGTATCAGCCGCCTGCTCCGCGGCTTTGTAAAGGAACGCTCCTTTGCCAATCATCTGGTGTTTCCTGACAAATTTTAGGAGATGATCTCTGCCATTTTCAACGATGTAAGTTGTACCAAGAAAAATTCGGTTATGAAGACATTGGAGATTCAGAAATCCGCGTCCACCCTGACGGCGTGAGATGTTCAATCGCGGAACGGACGAATTGATATGCAAGCACTTATGCATATGCATGATCTTATGCGTGGCGATATCAATTGCCGTAAGCTCGTTCTTCGTCCATTGAACCACCCCAAACGAGTAGGACAGAACCGGGACGGCAATCATGTTAGTCCCAGATATCTAGTTTAACGCCGACCGATTCAAGGACCATATCTATCAAAGATGATGCTTGTATCTGCTTTGGAGAGACTCCCTTACTGTCTTTACTTCCTGAATGTTGCTTTGAGGCACACGCAGGAAAGCATAGGTCTCTCCAGTGTCAAGATGTCTGATAACACTCATATCCACAAGCTCAGGGTCTTCGGGAACGCCAGTCATCTTTCCTTCCTTCAGATTAACCTTGGCCCACTTTTCCAATCCAAAGTCCATACCAATATCTCCTGTGTACCCCTTGACGATATCTGAAGCAAGTTGAAGTTTGCTTGCAGCAGTAGCATAGATCTTTAGGGCATCCGCATAAAATACATGAGTGACATTATGCTCGCGAGGATGAGTGTCGCCGCAGAGCTGCCCAGGAGAATTACGTAGTGCGAGGGATAGAAGCAGAAGTGTGATGCAAAAGCGCAGAGGGCTCATGATGTCGCCCTGTGAGACGCCCTTCTGAAAAGTGACGCTGTTGGTTGTCGCTCCATAATTCCCAGATGAGATAGTAAATATAGTTTTCCAAAGGGGTATGAAGAGGGTAAATTGAAAGCTTGCCAAGAGTCAATCCAGGCCATTGGCAGGATGGGCTGATGTGCCTTTGCAGACGCACCTGTCAACTAGCAGGTTCTCTTGACACCCTGCTACACCTTCTTTCGAGCCATGTTGTTCGTAGATCTTTCTCCACACAGGCTCCATTTTTCGAAAAATCCTGTCGTTTAGCATATCTGTAAAGATCTTGTACAGCGTGTTTAAACAAGTTATTCTCCTGTAATTTTTTTGATTGGACAATTCGCTTTTTTTCTGTAGAAGTATAGAGCGTCCTAACACCAGCCATTGCGGAATGGGTGTTTCCAACGTTAAATATGTGGTGAATATGCGGACCAGATGTTGGCGTGTAGAAGTGAACTTGTTCGACCAGAAGTTCTTGATACCATCTGTTCCTACAGTGGAAAAGTTCTTCGTGCCCCTAAGGGCTTTTTTCACCTCTTCGGCAGTGATTGGTGGACATTCCTCCTCCGATCTTATGAGGTTGTCGAAAAAGTCCTTCAAGCGGAGATTATTTGTATCTACTTTCAACTCCAGTATTTCCGGGATCTGGTATATTTCTCTCCAAAAAGTCTCTGCCTCGTTGGGCTTGGGTGGATTTTTGACAGAAACAGCGAGATCGCTGAAGAGGCGCGTTGGGTCGGCGAAAAACTGTTGATTCTCCCAGACCAATCTCTCCCTCTTCTGTATTCTTCTCCTTTCGTCAGATAACACCCGTATTTTGTCAACAATGTGCTGTTTGATTGTCAGCAGCTTTGACTTGTTTACTATGTGATGGTAGATTCTCAGTTCTTGGGCTAACTTTCAAACCCTTTCCACGGGACGGATTCTGTCTTGCCCATCCAATCTTGTTGTTCAGTTGATGCAAGCTTCTTTTGGTCTTTTGATCGATTGTGGATTTTAGCCTTCGATTTGAAGCAGCCAAAGCTCTCGCAGCACAATAAACTGAACAATTGATGGTCCAGAGGTCGCACTCTTCCGAGATATCCTCACGAAGGGAGGTATCCATTTCCGCAGGTCTTAGGACTTAGGAGGAACCTGGATGTTAATGTTCCTCCTTGTCCTGAAATCGCAATCATCTCTCAGGAGGTGCATGCTTTTCGCGGTTGGTCCTAATGTAGCTTCTGCCTCTTCTTCTGCAACTTGTTCATACAGCGGTTGGGAAAGTTCTTTGTGTACATATCCAGTTTTCAAGAGGTAGGCAGCTTGATTTCGCAAAGACTGATTGTAAAGACCATTGTGGTGTCATTGTTGTTCCCACGAGCAGCTAGGGAAAGGGTTCGTCCATCCTTATAAAGCCCCACATGCAAGGATAAGGTTGCATACTCTGAG
Source organism: Andricus curvator (assembly GCA_932195095.1). Lineage (NCBI taxonomy): Eukaryota > Metazoa > Arthropoda > Insecta > Hymenoptera > Cynipidae > Andricus > Andricus curvator. Next base: position 17,696 of record CAKNYM010013475.1, on the reverse strand, counting down.
AGGTCGCCCGGTTTCCCACAGTCGCCGTTTAAGACACCTCAGTGAGGTGACTTCACGCAGGTGCCAGTCAGCTTTCGGCGTGGATGTTACGACTCCGCTTGGTGGTTGTTCCTCCGGGACCATCCCTGGACAACTGTCCGCGACTAGTTATTAATTATTGTAACCATATCCAGCAGAAACCCTTGGTACCAGACCCTCTATCCGCAACCTGAGGACGCGCGCGCGCGCGTTTGTGTGTATGTCAATTACAGTTGCCCTCTTTACAAATTATATACATTAATCATACAATGAGACATTTATATGATATAGTAGGCTGAAACAAACAAAAATCGTTTTAGAAGAAAGCAAAGCTGGCGGGAATGGGGAAAGCAAGCAGCGTGGATACTTTTTTCTGCGTTAAAACAAATCATGAGATTTATGAATTTGATCATCCTCATGAACCTCGGCGCATATAACGTCATGCGGCAGTAAATTTCCTATTTTAAATGGGAACTTTCGCAAAGCAGTATATTGAAGTATTTTTCCTTTCATTGCAACTTTCTACTGAGAATGGTAATTTTTTTAACCTATTTCGCAACTTATGTTATTCAAACTACTAGTTATTTTTATTACGGTTTTATTACTTCGCTGTGGCAATAATACTATTTTGGGACTACATTCTAGTTTACCATCGAACTATTGTAAAAATAAATATTACAATACAAAATTTTACAAAAAGTAGTTTCATCCTGTAGGGTTATATTTTATTTTTTATGCAATCAATTCATGTTGTGTTTCATAGGTTCCAGATGGCGAGTAAAAAAACTGACTTATAAAATAAGTAAATATCCAAGATTACTAGACAAGGGAGCAGTTGATAAAGAAATTGCAAAGGCTTTCTCCGTCTGGTCGGACTACACGGACTTAACATTCACGCCCAAAAAATCAGGCCAAGTAAGTTTTAAAACACCCCTGTATAAAAAAAAATCCACAATGGAAATCAGTTGATTTTAATCGGACATTTTAACCATGATAATTTAAACATTTTTCGAGTTTGTCGAACGTTCTAGAAAGTTAAATAACTGAGAATATTCAAAGCAGGACGATGTCATTAAGGTGAATCAAAAATATGCAATAAACTACGACTGAATGACAATTCAAACTACCACCAATAAAATATAATTTGAAGAAATTCAACGGGAATGCTGTGAATTAGCTATTACCAATATTTTACAGGGTACTTTTCCACTAAAATCTATAAAATTCAAACTTGGAAGCTTCTAATTGTTATAGTGAACTTTAATTATATTGGTTTGGAATCTTTTATATTTATTATTCAGCAAATGTTTCATTTGTTCACAGGTTATATTTTATCATAATAATTAGTTATAAATAATGTATACATTCTGTCATGACCTTTGAAATTCGTACTCGTATTTCATTACGTTTATTATTTAAAGTAATAATGATTAACCATTATATTTAATAATTACACTGGTCAACAAGATTTGATATGTGTGTTCTAAGAATGAGACGTGTAGCTTTGGTAGTACTTTTCATACTGAATTTAAATCCGACCTTCATATTTTTGTACATATCAGGCATATGAGTAAATCGTGATTTCACCGCATACTTCATCATTCAATTCAGCAGTATCTCGATAGCTTAAACATGGCTCAATTTAATCGCAAAAAGAACTTTTTTTAAAAACGTAGAGAAACGATTTTTTTCAAAGATATAATCTGCCAAATACTGCCTTTTTAACAATCAAATTATACTATAATTCTGTTGAATTCATTGAAATTTTCTCAACTTCATTTAAATTATCTGCAATCTACAGACATTTACTTGAATTTCCCTGAATTTGCTTAAATTCCGGTTAATTTGTTGAAATTCCCTTTAATTTACTAGAATTACCCTGAGTTCCCTTGAACCATCATGAAAAAAATTAATGGTAAGTATTAGATACAGTACGCAGAGAAAATGCGATTGAAAATAGCTTTTCAGATGCAGGATGGGGAAACAGTAAACGGTTCATATGCAATTACTTAAACTGAGAGTTAAGAAGCACGAACAAGTCTGTACGCAAATCGGAAACGAACCCTTGCCGTCTCACAGTGGGACGGAATCGAACAAATCTGGTCAAAATATGAAGGTGTTCTTTATTTTTGCAAAACCTGGTATATTAAAATTTCCTAGGTCGATGATAACGAATCTAAAGTCCAAATTTCTAAATCCAAAATGGCAGACGAGTATATGTTAAAAAATTACTGGACTTTTATGAAACTTGGTATATATTTTGTTACTTGGTATAAGAGCTTGCGCAAACTGTATGAAATTTCGTAATTTCACGATGTTCTCTCGCCGAACATTTGGCGGACGAAGTATGTATTAAATAGGTAGGATTCAGCAAAATTTTTTCTATTCTAGTGGATATAAGTATCTACTACAACTTATAAAAGCCTTTCAGCATAACGCGCTAAAAAGACAACTATAGCTCTACCTTCTTAAAAGCTTAACATACACACGAGAGAAAATTGATTAGAAGAAGATTCCCCAAAATTTGCGTAAAGCTAGAACATGGTGCATTTAGGAGCATTTATTTTGAAGTCAAATACTACTAAAATAACAAATATTTTTCAGAACTCGTAGCGCAGTGGTTAGAATGTCGAATTTTAATCCTAAGGGTCCAACTTTCTAGCCCTGGTACCGAAGTAAAATGTTTTCTCATTTATCTCAATAGAATTTTTTTGTATTGTATCATAATTTGATTTGAATTTTTATTCTGCTTTTTTCTCTGTGATATCCTAAACGTTCTACTTATCGACGTTATGATATTCTGTAATCTAACTGTTTTGAAGTCTTTCTTTTTTTATAACAGTCTGTGCCAAGATGGCGAATAAACTAAATCTACTTTACAAGCTCGTATACAAGTTTCTGTTTTAAACCTATAAACCAAGTGAAATCAGGCTAAAAATAAGAACATGGTCATTTAAAAAAAGTTTTTTATTTTCTTTTATTAATTAACCAAAAGTTTAAAATAAATTTTTTTTAGAAGAGTCCTGCTTTTCGAAAAAAACTTCGATTCAATCCGAAATACCTCAAATCAATTAGATAACTATACAGAAATGTTATCCAATAGCTTAGAAATTGTTCACAAATGTATTGAATTTGTTATAAACAAACAAGTGAGTGAAAATGGATTCATGGGGATTGGCAGTGATTCGTCAGTTGGTTTGCACTAAATTTCAATAATTTATAGACAAAAACAGTTTTCTAATTGAATTCATGAAACATAATAAGTAATCTGTTATTTTGTAAATAAATTTTATAAACAATTATCCACAGCAAGTATTTATGCTGAAATAAATCAAGTTTTTCTCTACTGAATCGGCCAAAAATGTCTCTTACTTATCAGATTTAGTCATTCAATAATAATTTATGATTTTCACATAAATTTAATCAAGAAATGCACTGATTAGCTATATTTGGAGGTAAAAACTTGATTTTTTCAACGTAATAAAGTGTAGATAACTAATTTATAGACTTTTAAGGAGCTTACATACATAACAATAACCAATTCTCATTTTTAGCAATAATTGTCAAAACAAATTTTAATTGTCTTAGGTATTTTTCAAGAAAAAAATTGCGTTTCTTTAAGGTCAGCATGTTATTGAATAATGCTGCTGTGCTATCGATCGATAAAAATTGATAATTGTTTAAACAAACTTAATTGACGAATGCATTTTTGGGTTATTTCTAAAGATATCAACTTAGTTTTTCAACGCAACCAACTGTTAATAACTAACTTTTAACCTTTTTCTTTTGAAACCTTGAGAAACCAAAAGAATATGGCAATATTGACAAGCAAATCAGAAGACTGAAATCAAGCAAAATCGAAATTGATGGTTTCCTTTATCTTATAGAGCACGAACTAATTGGCAAAATACTTCATGGCAAAGTATGCCAACATCTCACTGGAACATCATCTGCCGCCAATCCCGGCAAGAAGGAATGCATTAAAATAGAATAAAATGCGGCACGCGTATTAAATGGCAGCCACCTACGTTGGCATTATGCATTATTTACCACTGTGATATGTATGTGATTTACATATATGTATAAGTTGTTATTTACATAAAAGCAGATTTAAATAATTATAATAATTTTATTTATCGCGAAATATCTGTGATTCAAGTGTGTGTAATTGAAGTGATCATGCAATGGACGAGATAGGTACTTTAGAATTATTGCACAAACGAATCAACATAACCCTCACGGTACAAAGATGTAAATTTCAACAGAAAATAATTAAGATTTTCAGATTTCAACTTAAAAGTCAGGATTATTGTATTCTATAAATACGGAATTTTTCACCAGTGCAAATGCACAACCAGAGATTTCCTCTGGAATTTAGTTGCATTTTATTCATAGCCGGGTCGACGCGTAACCTGTTTTCAACTTTAATGTTTTTATATGTTGTTTTAGATGTAGTTAAAAGTGAAAAGTGAAAATTTCTCTCTTCTTCTTTATTCATAATGTGTCCCCTAAGGGTTTACATGACTTCTATTTCTTACAACACTTCCTTCTACATGTTTTATAAAATCTTATCCTTAGTATTTACAGTTATTTACACCTATTTACAGAAAATCTTATATCAATATCATTATTTCTACTTTTTGACGATAGCGCAATTTGGGACGTGTTAGAGACGAGTCAGCGAGTGATCGAAAGCGAGAGTGCAAGCGAGAGAGAGAGAGAGCGCGCGCGATAACGCAAACGCATCTCAAAGTACTTATGCTATTACATACCAATTACTTGCAAATCTTTACGCTTCTTATTTAAGCGACTTCCGTTTCCTTTTTCTTTCACTTCCCTTGTACATCCATTTTCCATTTTTTTGTATTCATTCTTCTATTCTTTCTCATTCGCTCCCCTAACACCCTCTAACTCCTTCATCCACTCTTCCCCCAAACCATCCTCCCCTAGAATCTTGACTACATTCTTTTGCCAGCTTCCTTTATCTTCCATTCCTCTCCCGCATCCTTCCCATACATGCTCCCATGTTTGCTCTTCCCATTCACAGATTCTACACTTCCTGTTATCTTTCTTTTCCCAATGCATATCTGCTCTTACCTCGTTTCCCAATCTTAATCTTGCTATTCTGGTCCATCTTTTCTCTCCCCATCCCTTTTCTAAATACTTTGGTACTCCTTCCTTTCTCATCACCTTATACCATTGATTATATTTTGATTTCTCGATCATTCTCCATCTTTCTATCAATTGTCTCTCCCTCTCCCTTTTTTCCACTTCTTCATAGTTGACTCCAGTCCCGTCTTCTACATCTCTAGCCTTAGAGAACTCCCAACTTTCTTCTTCCCATCTCGTTGATTCTATCGACCTCCCTCTCCTTCCTTCTACCTCTATCCAACACTTTCTCGCCAACTCCCCTCCCTCTCCCTCCAAAAGCTTCTTCTCAAAATTCCATTCCCTCTTTTCTGCTCGAGTACTTAATTTATCCATTTGCGCTTCTTCTCTCGCCATATATCCCGGCGTCCTCCAGTCTACCCCTAGCGTCCACCTTATATATCTTTCTTGTAAACTCTCAATCTCTTTCCTTTCTTTCCATCCCCATATCTCTGCTCCATAACCTAATACCGGCCATACCAGCGTATCAAATAACCACATTCCCCTTCTCCAATTTTTTTTAAACCTTCTTTTTCCTATTCCCCATATCTGTTTCATTACCACTGCTGCTTTTTTCATCCTTTCTCTTATATGAGCTCTATGGTCTTCATTTGCCTGCAAGGTATATCTTAAATACTTAAACTCTTTTATTTCTTCTAATTTTATTCCCGTCCATTTTTCCTTACTTCCCCCTCCTTTTCTAAACCTCATTATGTTTGTCTTTTCTATATTTGAATTCAACTTTTTTCCATCTAAGTATTTCTCTAATCCTGTAATTAAGCCCGCCTTCCCTGCTTCATCCTCTGCCATCAACTCTATAACGTCTGCGTAGGCCAGTGTATATATCTTTTCATTCCCTGTCCTAACTCCTCCCCACCCTTTTCTCTTCATTTCTTCTTCCAAGTCTGATATTCACATATTAAATAAAAGTGGGCTCAGTGGACATCCTTGCCTTACGCCTATCACTAACTAGAAACTATCTCCTACTTAATCTTCTACCTTTACCTTGCTTTTTGTCTCTCTAAAAATTTCCGATACTCTCTTTATTAATCCCTCTCGTATCCCCTTTTTCACCATAAATTTTTCTAATTTGCTTCGGTCTAATGAGTCAAACGCCGCTTTTAAGTCCACGAACATCGCTATCATTGCCCCTTTCTCCCTTTTAATCCTCTTACTTACTAAATAGTTCAGAACATATATATTGTCCATCATATATTGCCATACCACGCTGAAAAAACCAGTTCTCGTCAGATCACTGAAGTTAAGCAGCGTTGGGCGCGGTTAGCACTTGGATGGGTGACCATTCGAGAAAACTGAGTGCTGTTGGCACATCGTGGGTGTGGTGAGCCCACACTTGTAGTTATTTACTACAAGTTATCAACCTAGAAACACTACCCGAATCGGGTAGTGTCACGCCTACCCCGAAAGGGAAATGGCTTAATGGTATACATTATACACCCATCCCTTTTCTAAACCCTGTCTGATTCGGTGGCTCTATCTTTTTCTTTCTCCACAACTTCTTTTTTTAACCTCTCCGATAAAACAGTCACATATACTTTATACAGTGTTGGCATTAGTTTCACTCCTCTATAATCTTTAACCTCCTCCCCTTTGCCTTTCTTCACTATTAGTATCACTACTCCTTCTTTCCATAACTCTGGCAAGCCCTCTCCTCTCCATACTGTATTGCACATTATCCATGCCCATTCCTTTAATTCTGTCCTCCCATATTTCCATACTTCATTTGGAATCTTCTCTATACCAGGTGCCTTTCCATCTTGCATCATCCCTTATACCTTGACTATTTCCTCCCTTGCAATGTCCTCCTTCTCATCTGTTTCCCTGCCATCTTTTCCTCCTTTCCTAACTTTTCTCTTTACCCCTCCTGGTGATTCCATTTTTTCCATTCTACCGTCTCAATATCCTGGTTTACTCTTTTCCTTCTTCTTCTCTCTCTCTATTTACCACCTTCCAAACCCCTTCTTCTGTCCTAGCCTTCTCCGCTTCTTCTTCAAACCTATTATTTTCCTCCTCTTTTTTTTGATCACACAATTCAGTATACTCCTTTTTCTCCTATATTCTTCTCCACTACTTGTCCCTTTTCTCCATTTTCTTATTTCCCTTCTCACTTCCTTCTTCTTCTGTTTACAATTCTCATCCCATCCACTTCTATCTTCTCCTTCACTAACTTTTCTTTTGCTTATGCACTCCCATACTCCTTTTATTTCTGCTATCGTCATTTAAATTTCCTCGTTTACATTTCCTTCCCCCATTTTGATAATCCTGACCTTTTCTTTAAACTGTTCTTTACCTTCCATTGACCAATCCCCTGTTCCTGCTCTTTTTACTTTTGCTTCCTTTTTAGCCTTATTGTTATTACTCATTTCTCCCTCTACTGTCACTATTAAGAGAAAGTGATCCGAATCTATGTAATTCCCTACCTCTAGTTTCTGAACCTTTTCTCTTACGTCGTCGTTCACTACCGCATAATCAATTACCGTTCCCCTGTTGCCTCCTGAACGTGTATATTCTCCTAACTCACCCCCCTCTATACTTTCATTTAGGCTAAACCATCCCATCGCCCTTAGGCTCTTTAACAACTTCTTTCCCTCTCCATTCAGTATCTTGTCTTTGCATTTTCTCTCTCGCTCTCCATCCCATTCCCTTTCTCCTCTATCTCCTGTTCTCGCATTAATATCTCCTCCTATTATAAGCCTAATCTCTTGCTTATTTACTTCCATAAGTTCTCTCATCTCCTCTGATTTCTCCTGCATATCACCGTTCACATTAACCCCCACTATCTTCCACTTCTCTCCTCCCATATTTATCGCTTCTACTGTTAATCTTTCCTTATGTTCTTTCAACTATTTTCTATCCTTCTCTGGTATACATTTATTCCTTACTCCTAGCACCATTCCTCTCATTGATCTGCCTTTTTTATTCTCCCTCTTTGCATTTTGAGCCTGCCATTTATAACCTCTTGGTAATCTTCGCCGTACTCTTTCCCATCTTTTTTCATCTGGCCACGTCTCCACCATTACTACTATATCCCATTGTGTCAAATTTCTCATAAACTCCCTATCCTTTCTTTCTAAGCCTGCTATATTCCAGTAGCATATCCTCCAATCTTCCCTACTTTCGTCTCTCGTCTCTTTTTGTTTGCTACTATTTCTTATTACTTTATCTCCCGTTCCTTCCTCTCCTAGTTTCCCAATACCTCATTTTTTACTAACTCTTCCCTGTCCTCGTCTCAGTTCCACCATATACCTTCTATCTGTATTCTCCCATACCTTCCTTCTACCCATGTCAAATCATCCTCTATTCTCTCTGAACTTCCATATAACACCCTCTTCATTGTCATCACTTCCCTGTTATGTTCCCATTTCTCTAGTTTCACTAGTACCATTCTCTCCCCTCTTCGCTCTTCCCTTCCTACAATTCGCACTTCCTCTATCTGTACCTTAGCATCAATCCTTTTTAGTACTCCTTCCACTCCGTCCATCAGGTCCTTCCCCTCTAATCTTAGACCCTTTATCACTATGTTTCTTTTTCTTTCTTCTCTCTCCTTCTTTTCTATTCTTTGTTCTATTGTTCTCAGCCTTTCCTTCTCCTTATTCCCACTCTCCCCACCTCCAGACTCACGGTTCGAGCTTTCTATTTTTTTATTCTACCTTCCAACTCATCTACCCTTTTATTAGGCTCTTCCTTCTCTTCTAGTCTTTGCTCCAACGTCTGCATCCTCTTCTCTAGCTTTTCCCTGACTTCTTCCCATTTCCTCATTTCTTTCCTAAGTTCGGTCATTTTCCGCCTAATTTCATACCTTATTTCCTCTACCCTTTTCTCCTGCTGTTCTTCATACATCCCCATTACTTCTGTCATCATTTCGTGTGTTTCTTTCAATTTTTCCTTTTTCATCGGATCTTTAACCTCAGCTCTGTCTCTTTCTGTCCCCTTATTTTTCTCATCCTTCTCTGCAAAACTATGTTTTTCCGGCGGCGATCCTATACTTTCCCCTTGCCTTCCTTTCTTTGTTCTCCCCTTTCGGTGTACTGAAAACTTCCTGCTCTAACTCCCTCCTTTCCTTGCTTGTAGTCTCTCCGCTAGCCATGAATCCAATTCAAAGGATCACGCCTTCTATCGTTCTCTGTCTAATTCATGGAATTCAAGGAATTCCTAGGATTCACGGAAATCAAGGAATTTATAGAATTCAAAGAATTCAAGGAATTTACAGAATTCATGGAATTCAACGAATTTACAGAATTCAAGGAATTTACAGAATTCATGGAGTTCGCGGAATTCAAGGAATTCATGGAATGCATGGAATTCAAGGAATTCATAGAATGCATGGAATTCAAGGAATTCATAGAATTCAAGACATTCAAGGAATTTACGGAATGCAATAAATCCAACGAATTCATCGAATTAATGGAATTCATGGAATTCAAGAAATTCATGGAATTCATGGAATTCAAGGAATTCAAGGAATGCATGGAATTTACGGAATTCATGGAATTCACGGAATTAAAGGAATTACGGGATTCAAGGAATTACGGGATTCAAGGAATTCAAGGAATTCACAGAATTCGAAGAATTCACGGAATTCACGGAATTCATGGATTTCTCGGAATTCGTGGAATTTACGGAATTAATGGAACTCCTTCAAATCGTGAAATTCCATGATGTTACCTACGGCACCCTAATAATTATAAATAATTATTCAAGTCTAATGGGAGTAAAGGCCTCGCATGTAATATTAGGAACTAGGCAATCAGGTTACGAGGAGCAAGCCTCTATGAATTCGCTGAGTAATTCTTTTTCAATATTTAGTATTGAGGTCACAATTATGCTCAGGTGACCCACAATATTTCAAAATACTGGTAAGATGGATTCTAACCACATGCAGATTTAGTTGCAGCGTCAGGCTGAATTCCTAAGCCTAAAGATACAATATCAAAACGCATCAAGGTGAAATTACTTAACACATGTTCCAATAATATCAGTTATTGAGATCATGAAAAGAGAGCAATGAGACACATTGCGTAACGCAATGTCGCTTCTCAAATGCTCTGACCTGAAAACATGGTCAAAATACCTTATCAGCAACTTCACAAGGCAACACCTGTGTTGGCTAAATCTTTTGAGATGAGATAAAATCTTTAAAAAGAAGATCAATAATTTCTCAGTTCCAAACCAAAAGAATTAAGAAATAGTTGACTTGAATTAAAATAAGTCTTATCTTGTATATACATTCTGCAATCTGAGGAGAATCATCTCCCAAAATGATCAGCAGTTTCTTAAGAAATTGCTGAACAGAAATAAACATGATAAATCTTATATTCTCATAAGAATAATGAGAATGCAAGAGGAAAAATAGGACACCTGCTGATATAAAAAGGGAAATATCTCAAAGCAAGATCAGTTAATCATCGAGACCAAAGCTTGAGATATATCGTAGATCCAAAGTGTTGACTACCCTTGTTAAGCTCGAGACAGAGAGATTTCCCTGTTTTATCTCTACGTGTTCTAAAACCGAGCACCTACGATAGAATTCTAGAAGTACGTCAAAGTTCACATGAATAATAGTCAGAATCTCTTTGCTTGTCACGTAAAGGTCAACGTGTCACGGGACAAGTATACTTTCAGTGCAAGGGATTGCTCCGAGTTTGTGTGACGGGTCTTCGTAAGGGTTTGCTTCTCCGCCACAATTCACGTGTCTGGTCAAGAATTTATCTTTCCCTCGCATCTCAAAATGAGGGCCAACATCTCTAAATTCTTGCCAGTACCTAATAAAAGAAGTCTCCAAGTGTTCCCACCCTTTGGTCAGGCCGTCATCCCGGCCATCGAGCGAGTTTTTAGTGAAAGTGTTGTGATAGAGTAAAATACATAGTATTCGACGATCGATTAAAAAAACTAAGGGCTAAATCTCTGACCTTCGGACGTAAGTACCAAAGCAAACCGGGTGAAACTTGAATCGAAAAACAATAAAGAAAGCAGTAGGACCCGTTGTGAAAACTCTCGCGAGGTTATCTTTTCCCTTCCGCAAAAACTCATCTTTCACAGAAAGAATTATATCGCGAAATCACCCTTCGAAGGTACAACAACAAACACTCAATTGAGTGCGCTACTTGAGCGACTTATGGGTGTAATTCATAATTAAATTGCATATAGAAAATTATTGTTAAATTGAGGAAGCGCATCTTCAAAGCTAAGATTCTAAATTAATAAATATTATTTGAATATTTCTATCCCCTCGTAACACATGAATTCGTCTAATTCCATGTATTCTTTGAAATCTTTGAATTCCATGAACTCTTTAAATTCCATGAACTCTTTGAATACCATGAATTCTTTGAATTCCGCAAATTCTTTGAATTCAATGAAATCTTTGAATTCCATGAATTGTTTAAATTCCATAAATTCTTTGAATTCCATGAATTCTTTGAATTCCATGAATTCTTTGAATTCCTTATTCCAACAGAAAATTCCACTTAAACATTCTTTCAAAGTTTCACTTTTACCGTGCGTTCCAAAACACACATTTAAAAAAAAAGCACATAATTCAAGCATATATAAGGAGCTGTCAGGAATTTTAGGGTAAAGCCATGTGATTTAAGAGTTATTTTGTCTGTTTTGGCTTTTGACGCTTTAGCTGGAACGTTTTACGTATCACAATTTATATTGTCAATTTGTGACTCAAGAATAAGTGATTCGAGATTGCAAGTTTTTATAAGGAATTTGAATAATATAATAAAATATAATGCTGGTCAAACAACTACCCCTTCTCCACATCTCTTGGGGGTGCAAGGCACCCCCTGTGACTGGTCACAGAAATAATGTTGGTCAACACCCTACCCCTTTCCAACACTTCGTGGGGGGAAGGCACACCTGTGACTGGTCACAGAAATAATGTTGGTCAAACCCCTACACCTTTCCAACGTCTCGTGTGGGGCGGGAACGCACCCCTGTGATTGGTCACATAAATAATGTAGTTCAAACTCCTACCCCCGTCCAACGTCCCATCGAGGGCAGGAAGGCACCCCTGTGACTGGACACAGAAATAATGTTGTTCAAACCCCTGCCCCTTCCAACGTCTTATGGCGTGCTATACTTTAAATACTTTAAGTCACACCCCCATCCTTAGCTATGATTTAGTTCTTCTTTACTAATCTACTTATATTATTACATAACCATTACTTACAAATCTTTACGCTTCTAATCTAAGCGACTTCCGTTTCTTTTTTCTTTTACTTCTCTTATGTCTCCGTTTGAATATTTTTTCACATGCATTCTTTCATTCTTTCTCACTCGCTCATCTAGCCCCCTCCAACTCCTTCATCCACTCTTACCAATATCCATCCTCCCTAGAAGCTTTACGACATTCTCTTGCCAGCTTCCTTTATCTTTCATTCCTCTCCTACATCCTTCCCATACATGCTCCCACGTTTCCCCTTCCCATTCACAGATTCTGCACTTTGTGTTCTCTTTCTTTTCCCAATACTTCCCTTCCCTTACCTCGTTTCCCAATCTGAATCTTGCTATTCTAGTCCATCTTCTCTCTCCCCATCCCTTTTCTAAATAACTTGGTACTCCTTCCTTTCTTATCATCTTATACAATTTATTATATTTTGATTCCTTAATCATCCCTCATCTTTCTATTAATTGTCTTCCCCTATCCCTTTTCCCAATTCTTCATAGATTACTCCAGTCCCGTCTTCTATATCTCTAGGATTACAGAACTCCCTCCTTTCTTCTTCACATCTCGTTAATTCTATCGCCCTCCCTCTCTTTTTTTCTACCTCCATCAAACACTTTCTCACTAACTCTCCTCTCCTTCCCTCCCTTAACTTCGTCTCAAATTGCCATGTCCTCTTTCCCGCTCTAGTACTTAATTCATCTCTTTGCGCTTCTTCTATCACTATATATCCCGGCGTCCTCCAGTCTACCCCTAGCGTCCACCTTATATACCATTCTTATAAACTCTTCATCTCTTTCCTTTCTTTCCATCCACATATCTCTGCTCCATAACCTAATACCTGCCATACCAGCGTATCACATAAACACATTCTTCTTCTCCAATTTTTATAACCTTCTTTTTCCTATTCCCCATATCTGTTTCATAGCCCCTGCTGCTTTTTTCATCCTTTCTCTCATATGAGCTCAATGATTTCGATTTATTTGCAAAGTATATCCGAAATATTTAAACTCTTTACTTCTTCTATATTTATTCCCTTCCATCTCCCCGTCCATTCTTTCTTCCTACCCCCTCCCTTTCTAAACCTCACCACCTCTGTCTTTTCTACATTTAGGTTCAACTTTTTCCCATCTAGGTATTTCTCTAATCCTGTAATTAAGCCCGCCTTCCCTGCTTCATCCTCTGCCATCAACACTATAACGTCTGCGTGGGCCAGTGTATATATCTTTTCGTTCCCTGTCCTAACTACTTTCCACCATTTTCTCTGAATTTCTTCTTCAAATTCTGATATTCATATATTAGATAAAAGTGGGCTCAGTAGACATCCTTGCCTTACTCATCTCACTAACTAGAAACTATCTCCTACTTGCTCCCCTACCTTTACCTTACTTTTTGTCTCTCTAAAATTTGTCGATACTCTCTTTATTAATCCCTCTCGTATCCCCTTTTTCACCATAACTTTTTCTATCTCGCTTCGGTCTAATGAGTAAAACGCCGCCTCTAAGTCCACGAGCATTGCTATCATTGCTCCTTTCTGCCTTTTAATCCTCTTATTTACTAGATACTTCGGAACATATATGTTGTCCATTACCCCCATAACTTTTCTAAACCCTGTCTGATTCGGTGGCTGTACATTTTTTTCCTCAACCTCTTTCTTCAACCACTCCGATAAAACATTCACATATACTTTATACAATGTTAGCATTAGCGTCACTCCTCTATAATCTTTAACCTCCTCCCCTTTGCCTTTCTTCACTATGGGTACCACTACTCCTTCCTTCCATATCTCTAGCCACCCCTCTCCTCTCCATACTTTATTGCACATTATCCATGTCCATTCCTTTAACACAACACAGTATACTCTTTCTTTTTTCCCCTATATTTTTCCCCACTACTTGTCCCTTTTCTCCATTTTCTTAATTCCCTTCTCACTTCATTTTTCTCCCGTTTACATTCCTCATCCCATCCACTTCTATCCCCTCCTTTACTAACTTCTTTTTTTCGTGTGCACTCTAATACTCTTTTTATTTTTCCGATCATTATTGCCATCTCCTCGTTTACATTTCCGTCCCCCATTTTGATATTCCTGACATTTTCCTCAAACTGTTGTTTACCTTCCATTGACCAATGCATCTTCCTGCTCTTTTTAATTTTGCTTTCTTTTTAGCCCTATTGTTATGACTATTTTCTCCCTCGTAAGTCGCTCTAAGGGGAAAGTGATCCGAATCTATATAATTCTCCACCTCTAGTTCCTTGACCTTCTCTCTTACCTCGTCGTCCACTACCACATGATCCCTCTATATTTCCGTTTAGGATAAAACCATTCCATATCCTCTAGGCTCTTTAACAATTTCTTTCCCTCCCATTCAGTATCTTATCTTTATCATTTCTTACTCGCTCTCCACCTCATTCCCTTCCTCCTCTTAAGGTGCCCGATGAAGCACCTTAAGGCCTTCCTGAAAGTACGTTCAATTCAATTTTAAGGTTTTCTTTTTACTGTTTGTGCATACAAATGCGTTCCATGCAATGTTGTCCAATTACGCTCATCGAGTTGCATGAGGCAACACAGATGCATTTTTATGCGATAAGATAGGTGAAGGAAAGAGTGATGGTGATCCGGGTGGAGGACGGGACGGCGGGGATGATGCCGGCGTTGTATGCCGTGGTAGCGGTGTGGCGGTGATGACGATGACAATGTATAAGTCGACGACGATGTTGGATTGGTTGGATTGGTGGTGTCGTCGGGTCGTACGTGACTACCACTAACACTAATTAAATCATATACATAACACATGAATATGTAAGACGCTACAATGCATTGTGTTATACAATTTTACCTGTCGTTGACTCTGCTTGATTTCAAAGGTTGCTGGAAGTGGCCCTTTCACATGAATCTGCGGCGTTTCTGAAAGCTTTGCATATCGGCTTTTTTAGCCACCTTACGTTTTGAACGACTTTGATCCTATGGACACAACAACAAAGTAATTAGCACTAGTAACATACACTTACACTTCTCACTAATCAACTCAATGTGCATTATTTACTGTTTTATTTCCACTATACTATACGTCCGGACACAAGCAACGCCCCCTGCACTTTTCCAGCTCCCCCTTCCGCTTGCCAGGTCCGTACGTTTAAACTCCACCGTATGATAAACTTAGATGAACTTACGGACTGTCCGGATGTTTAGACTCGGCCTTTAAAAAAAAGTTACATTTTTCTGTGAGCTTTTATTTTGGAATATAAAACTACCGTAAGTTCAAAAGTTGTTCATCGTAACAGAACAAATGAATTGACATTTTGGTGGACTCTCTGATTCTCTGAAAATAAAATTTTCGGTAAGACAGAATCACAAGCTTGAAAAATATTGAATGTATCCATTTCTTATTTTGTTAGGGAAAAACCTCCCTCTATGAGGAACGAAATTCATTTGATACCTATGAGGAAGCAAAATGCTCATTGAATGAACACAAATAAATACACCCCAAGTGATCCATAATACTTCGCAGCGGAAATGTTTTGAAACCTAGAAAAACCGGGAAACTGTTGAGACTTTTCAAAAAATTGAAGGCCCCACTCTGCATCTCCTGTATCACGAACTAAAGGAAGCCTCATAAATTTCATTTATCGTATTATATCAATTTGGCGTAGCAGTCTTAACTCAAAAGTTGAAAAGGTACGATGATGGCATTTCTAGTCAATTCGCTGTCTAAAAATTTTTTCATTGCAGAAATGTTGAAAAGTTATCACAAATATTACCATGAATTATTGGTTATATCGCACATCTAATTTCAACTTTAAAAAGATTCTTGAAGTCAGTAAATGTTATTAAAAGTTTGACGTTTGACTCAAGTCTCAATTGATAGCAGAGTGCTTGGCAACATCGCAACTAGTGTACAGTGAACGCGAGAAGCCAGAACGAGAGCTCGGTATTCGTACGCATGCTCAATCCAGCTACACTAATAGAGCTATTCAATATGGCGTTGTCGAGTACTGCTTCTCAGTCGCTAGGCGGTAATTTATCCAGCAATCGAGACCGAGAAGGTTTCTTTATTTGCACATAAGTACGTTAATTTTGCAGTGACACATACAAGTTATTATACATACCCGGTAAGAAGGCTTGCATTAAAAAGTATTGGAAAATCGCATGCATCCAGTTGTACCGTGATGCTTTGGGAGTGCGTTCTAATATGCTTCAAACGAAAATTTTGTTTTAAATTTATTTGAGGTTACGTTTGGCAGCTCCGATCGGCTTTGAAAGGGATTGGAATCTCATTATTTTCGCCGCCTGATGAAGATTAACAAACGAAGTACAGAAAAGGTATTCTTAGGGATTCAAAATTTTTAATACCTTTTAATGCACGCCTTCTTACCGGGTATATATTCAGAAACATTTAAAATTTTATATTCTATGTTTTCTTAAAAAATTGTGTAGATATCTTAAACAATAAAATTCATTATGTGCTGAAATTTTGCAGGGTAATGAAAGGACTATTAAATTACATAATATTTCAATTTCAGCCCAAAAGTATAGAAATTCTATCATCCTCGAACCGCCTTAATACTAAAGAATAAGTTAAAAAGCAGGACTAAAAATGGCAAAACTGAATTGTAGAGAAAGCCAAAGAGGATACAAAAAAGAAAAACGTTAGAAGCCGAGGAGACTAAGAAGGAAGAGAACCAACCCAGTAAGAAAAAGTTGATTGGAACGCATACAATCACATTTATAGAAACGGACATTTCAATGCTTTTAAATACGTACCAATTGCATTTTGGTCCGAAATTCTATTGAATGCGCTTTATTGTATAAAACGTGTCTCATTTCAATCAGTTTAAATGCCCACAAATTTGAAGGCAATACACTGACGTCATGGTAATGCTATTAAGGAAATTTACATAATGCCATTTAATGCGGTTCGGTAACCCAACAACTTGAATGCCATAGAATGCCTTTCAGGGAACAAAGTGTGAATCTGCATTATGCATGTGGGAGTTGTTTTTGTGTGATACAAGTTTTGTGTGCCTCATTTATTTGAATTAATACCCCTAGTGTGAAAAAACTACTCAATGCGAAATGTTTGATTTCCTTCCGTGAAACTTACATGACAAGAAAATGAATTTCCAGTACAATAAATATCAATCTCAGTAAGCACTTTTTAGTAGAATAACTTCCTCAATACATAAAATGCATCCTTAAATAAAAATACCATGCTTAAATTAATTAAATAATTACGGAAGAAGGGGTTTGGGGTGTAGGTGTAGAGGCTACAGAGGTGAATGATTGTATATTGTATATAGTTAAAAGTTTGTCATAAGGACAACCGCAGGATTTCGCCGG
>CAKNYM010013474.1:0-10030 GCA_932195095.1 Andricus curvator | reverse complement strand
CATAAAGTCTAGAAAATACGTTTATTTCGCGAGTTAACTGAAAAAAATAAATATTTAAACAAATTAAAATTGTTTAAACAATTGAATATTAGTTAAAAAATGACTGGGTATTTTTAAATTACCGATTAATGATTATTTATTTTGAAAACACTTTCAAAAAGCGTGAATAAACCGCAATATTACGTCAAATTCAAATTTTTTCACTCATGGGGTTTTCTTTGCGGCACCCCTAAATATTACCCAATTTTGCTCAAATTTGGAGATTTTTTTTTGGGCATTCAAACAAAACTGAGAGATGAGCGCAGAGAAATTCAAAAAGTGAAAAATGAGGGCCACCCTAATCTTCACAGCTACTCCTCATGGAGCTGTAGAATCGCCATCCGCTGTCAGGATCTATCTTCTCCTGATGTAGCTATGGGATCGCCAGATGCTGCACAGTGGGCTGAATCGGGAATTTACTATTCAAAATCATCTACAGCCTACAATTCTTAACCAATTTTCAAATTTTTTGTTTAGAAGTGATCAGCAATAGCTGTACAAGAGCGTCTTTGGATAAGATTTCTTAATTTTTATAATTTTCTATTTTTTACACAAATAAACAAAGAGCGAAAAAGATACATTTTTCAATGATTATTTTGTATCTTTGAATAAATAACTTAATTAATCCCATTCTCGATAAAAATGAATGTCGAGGTATCTAAAGAATATAAATAATTAGCAGGATCTCGAATCTAATTGTTATAAATAAATTATTTTAACAAAATGTCAACATCGTGGAAAAATTGCTTGCAACTGTTTAGTTGAAAATGAATCTGTTTTGGTTAAGGATTTAAGTGTTTTGTTGAAAATTTTTCTTTTATTTGATAAATTAAACTTTTGTCATGTAAAATTTCAATCTTTTATGATTGAAATATCAACTATTGAATATTTAAGTCAAAATTCATATTTTTGGTTGATGATTTATAATTTTAGTTGAAAAATCATATCTTTGGTTAAGAATTGAACTAATTTCTTGAAAATTCGCTTTTTTAGTTGAAAATTAATATTTTTTAAATAAAAATTTAATTATTTGGTTGAAGATCCCACTGTTTGGTTGAAAATGAACTTTTTTGTTGAAAATGCATACTTTTGGGACGAAAATTCAATTGATTTGGAAAAAATGCGGCTTTTCGGTTTGAGAATGAAACAACTTTGTAGAAAACTTAACTGTTTTGCAGAAAATTCATTTTTTTTTAAATTGAAAAGTAGTTTCATTAGAAATAAAATTTATCTACTTTACTTTTTATTGAAAGTTGATCTTTCTTAGTTCATAAATTCATCTATTTGGTTAAAAAATTACGCAGTTTGTTCAAAATTCGTCTTTTTAGTAGAAATTTACCTTCGTGATCATTTATTCACCTTTTTAGTTCTAAACTTAATTATTTGGTCGAAAACTCAACTGCTTTGAAGAAAACTCATTCTTTTGGGCTGAAAATTCAACATTTCCGATGAAATTTTTTCTCTCTATTGACTGAAAAATCTTTCTTGGTTGAAAATTCAACTTTTATTGAAAATTCGTATTTTTCACTTGAAAATTCGTGTCTTTTAGAGGAAATTTTATCTTTTTGGTTTAAAAAGCAACTGTTTAGTTGAAAATAAATCTGTTTTAGTTGAGTATTCAACTATGTTGTTAAAAATTCATATCTTTTGGTTCAATTAAACTCGTTTTGATTTAAAATGAAAATCTTTTCTTGGTTGAAATTTCAACTATGAGATTTTTTGTTACGATTTTATCTTTTTTTGTTGAAAATTCATATTTTTTGGTTGAAAATTCAACAGCTTGCTTCAAGGTGGAACTACTTTGTAAACTCGTAACAGTAAAGTTTTATCAAACCACCTTCTTCTTTTTCCTGTGGGATCGCCAGACGCTGTCAGAGTGTTGCCCATGTGATCTCCTTCTACCCGCTTGCTCTACCCCCTCTACCCAACTACTCCTCATGGAGCTATGGGATCGCCATCCGCTGTCAGGACGATGCCAATTTGTTATTCGTCTACTTGCTCGCTCTAAACCTCTACTTCCCCTATCTATCTTCTCCTAATTTAGCTATGGGATCGCCAGACGCTGCAGTGGGCTGAATCGGTAATTTACCATTCAAAATCATCCACAGCCTAAAATTCTGAACAGATTTTCAAAGTTTTTGTTCAGAAGTGATCAGCAATATTTGCATAAGAGCGTCTATGGATTGGATCTCTTAATTTTCATAATTTTCTATTTTTTATACAAATAAACAAAGAGCGAAAATGATACATTTTTCAATGAAATGAATGTCGAGGTATCTAAAGAATATAAATAATCAGCAGGATATCGAATCTAATAGTTATAAATAAATTATATTAACAAAATGTCAACATCGTGGAAATATTACTTGCAAAGTATATTTGTGAGTTAAAATTGCTTTATTTTATCGGAATGATCATCTTTGATCATGAAAATTTGTTGTCTGATATAATTTTTTTATTTTATAAACAAATTATATAAACAAATGCATATTTTAGGCATTTATTGGCAGAAAGTATTCGTTTTTATTTATTTGTACCTTCAAATTATATTAGCGGTAATATTTAGTGACAAAGATTGGTCATTTGATATTATTTGTTTATTTTATAACAAAATTTGATAAACAAATGCATGCATATATTGGTCATTTATAGACAGAATGTAATCGTTTTTCTCCCTACTCTACTTCAGATTACATAAGTAGTGCAGTTTAGTGACGAAGAATTGTCAATCGATATTATTTGTTCATTTTATAAACAAATTTCATAAACAAATAAATAGTTTGACGATTTATAGATACAAAGTAACCGTTTTTCTGTCTGATCGTCTTTAAATTATATTAGTGGTGATTCTTAGTAATGCAGACTTGTCATTCCATATTATTTGTTTATTTTATGAAGAGAATTTTATAAACAAATGCATACTTTGGCAATTTATAGGCTTAAAGTAATTGTTTTTCACTCTCAACGCCTTCAAATTATATAGGTGGTTGTGTTTGATTATGAATAATGGTAATTCGATATTATTTGTTCATTTTATAAACAAATTTTATAAACAAATGCATAGTTTCACCATTTATAGATAGAAAGTAATTGTTTTTCTTTCTGATCGTCTTCAAATTGTATAAGTGATGATGTTCAGTGGTGAAGACTGCTCGTTGTATATTATTTGTTTATTTGATTGAAAAATGCATAGTTTATAAAATAAACAAATAATATCGAATGGCAAATCCTCATCTTTAAAGATCACTACTAATATAATTTGAAGAGGATCAGGAAGAAAAATGATTACTTTCTGTCCATAAATGGACAAACTATGCATTTGTTTATAAAATTTAGTTAGAAAATTTGTTTATAAAATAAACAAATAATGTGGAATGACAATTTTTCGTAACTGAAAACCACCACTTATATAATTTCAAGGCGTTAAGAATAAAAAGCAATTACTTTCTGCCCATAAATAGCCAAACTATGCATTTGTTTATAAAATTTGTTTATAGAATAAACAAATAATATCGAATGACAAGTCTGCACCACTAAAAATCACCACTCATATAATCTAAAGACGATCAGAAACAAAAACAGTTACTTTCTATCTATAAATAGTCAAACTATACTTTTGTTTATAAAATTTGTTTATAACATAAACAAATAATATCGGTTGACAACTCTTTGTCACTCAACATCACTATTTATATAATTTGAAGACGAGGAGGGAGAAAATCGATTCCTTTCTGTCTATAAATGACCAAACTATGCATTTGTTTATAAAATTTGTTGATAAAATAAACAAATAATATCAAATGACCAATCTTCATCACTAAATATTATCACTTATATAATCTAAAGGTACTAAGAAACAAACCCGAATACTATCTGCCAATAAATGCCTAAACTATGCATTTGTTTATATAATTTGTTTATAAAATAAACAAAGTATACCAGAAAACAAATCTCCATGATAAAATATGATCCCTTCGATAAAATCTAGCAATTTCAACTCACGAATATAGTTTGCAAGCAAAATTTCGAGGACGTTGATATTTTGTTAATATAATTTGTTTATAATAATTAGATTCGATATCCTGTTAATTACTCATATTCTTTAGATACTACGACCTTCATTTTCATTGAGAATGGCAATAATTATGTTATTTATTCAAAGATAAAAATTGATAAAAAAATTGATGTTATTTTGTCGACCCGGCTAATTAATTAATTAATTTCTGATGTTAGATAAATTTTTTATAAGATACACAATTTTAGTTAACGATTTGAATATTTGCTATGAAATTCGCTTTTTTTGTTTGGTTAAAAATTACTTTTTTATCTCAAATTTTATCTATTCCATTTTTGGTTGGAAATTTGTCCCAAGTGTAAAATTCAAATATTTAGTACAAAATTAGTGTATATTGTTGAAAATTAATCTTTTTGGGTTGAAACTACAAGTTTAAAGATTTCGTTTTTAGTTGCAAACTTTTTTTTTTTAAACAAATATTTTGTTAGAAACTGATCTTTCTTGATTGAAAATGAACTTTCTTTTCGAAAATTCACATTTTCTGGTTTCAAATTCTACTGTTTTCTAACAGATTGCAATTTTTAGCTTGGAAAATTAACCAGTTTGTTGAAAATACATATTTTGGGTCAAAAAATTAGCTTTTTTTCAAAATTTGCAAAAAAAAAATTTGAAATTTGTTATCCCCCTTGACTGAAGTTGACTTAGTTGATATTTCACCATTTTAGTTGAAAATTCATCTCTGATTGATGATTAACTATTTTGTTGCAATTCTTTTTTTTTTTTTTTTTGGTCTATCATTAATTTTTTTAACTGAAAACATAAGCATTCAATTCATGGTTGGAAATTTTTTTTTCAGGTTGAAAACTAGACCTTCTGGTTGAAAATGAATCGTTTTCAGTTTTAAATTCAACTGTTTAGTTGAAAATTCATCTTTTTGGTTAAATTTAAATGTATTTGATTTAAAATTTTAATATTTTTTTTGATTGAAATATCAAACATTACATTGTTGGCTTGAAAAACATATTCTTTTATTGAGAATTTAATTTATTGTTTAAATGTTGGAATTATTTCTTAAAAATCAATTTTTTTATAACAAAGTAACTATTTTGTTGAAATTTCTTTCTTTTTAGTGAAAAAATATTTTTTTAACTGAAAATTGAATAATTTTAATTTTTTTGCACATTCATCTTTTCAAATTAAAAATTTAACTATTCGGTTGAAAGTTAAACTCTTTTGTTAATAGTTCATTTTTTTTAGTAGAAGATTAATTTTTTTAGTTAAAAAGTCTTCTCTTTTGGTAGAAATTTAATATTTTTGGTAAAAAATCATAATTTGTTTCAAAATTGTATTATTTGATTGAATATTTGATGATTTTGTTGAAAAGTCTACAATTTTGTTGGAAAGTCATCCTTTTTTAAAAATCTCCTAAAATACACAAGATCGAAAATTTAGATCCACTTTTCCATTTTTCCCCTATTTTTACATAATTTGGTTTATTTATCAAGAATCATAAATAGAAATTTAAGATATTAGAAAACAAGGGATGCTTTGAGAGAGATTTTTTTTTTAATTTTCAATGACACAAATTTGAAATATTTTTTAAACGATTTATTTTCTAATTTTGTAGATTTGAGGGACAGTCAATGAATTTATTTGTACAAAATTTATCTAGGCACTATATCAAATTCAAGTAAATTCAAGTACTACCAAAAAAAGATGAATTTCAAATTAAAGAAATCAATCTTCAACTAAAATGATGAAACTTGAAAAAAATAAATTTTCAACAAAGTTGTTTATCTTCCTACCAAGTAAATGAATTTTCAACCAAAAAAAAAATTTTTAACGAAGAAGAATAATTTTCTTCCAAAAAAGTCGAATTTCCCAAAAAGAAGTTCAATTTTAACTAAACTGTTCAATTTTCTACCGAAAAATATTTAAATTTTCAACGAAAAAAAAGGTTTAATTTTAAATTAAAAACAGTTGAATTCATCCAAAAAAGACAATATTTCAACAAACTAGGTACATTTGCAACGAAAGAGATGAATTTTCAACTAAAAATATGAATCTTCAACCATGAAAAATACATTTTTACAAAGAAGTTTAACTTTCAGTTAAGTAGTTAAATTAAAAAATAAATAACATTACATAAATATCAACGAAAAATAAAATAGTTGATATTTCAAACAAAAAATATTTCAATTTGTAATAAAAAACAGAAGAATTCATCTGAAAAATACGAACTTTCAACGAAATTGTTGATTGTAAAATTAAAAAAGATTTTGCAGTTAAAAAAGAAAAAATTTCAACCAAATTATTTTTTTTCAACTGAAAGAAAGATTTGTTTACGACCAAAAAGTGTATTTTGAACTAAATAATTGAATTTTGTACCAAAATAGTTTAATTTTCTACAAAACATATAAATTCTTGACCCAAAATTATAACATATTCCAACAAGGATTTCAATTTTTAACAAAAAAGTTCATTTCCAACTAGATGTTTGAATTTGCTAACAAAATTGTTTAATTTTCAACTAAACTGGATGATTTTTCAACAGGAATGAATTTGTAACCAAGGGGGTTAATTTTTTACTGAACAAGTCAAATTTTTGACAAAAAAGTTTATTCTCAACCAAATAGTTGAATTTTTAATCCAAAGAGATTTTAATTTCAGATGAAAAACTGTTGACTTCATCCATAAAGACGACATTTTTACAAACTAGTTGATTTTTTAGCCAATAAAATATAAATTCCCATCGAAAAATGTAATAGTTGATATTTGAACCAAAAAATATTTTAATTTTGAATAGAAAACATTTAATTCAAAAAAAGACGAATTTTCAACAAAAATAGTTCATTTTGAACCAAATAGTTCAGGGTAGTGAGGGGTGAGAAAATGAGGGGAAGTAAGGTCAGCGAAATTAGGTATGTGGGGAGTAGGGTAGAAACAGAGAAGAGGAATGAGAGGGGGAAGTGATAAGAGGAGAAGTAGGAGAAGTAAGGGGTGGAATGGAGAAAAGGGGAAGTATAGGAGAAAGAAGGTGGTATGGTGGTGAAGGAAGGGAAAGTTGGGAAAGTAAGGGGAGGGATAGTAAGGAAGTGGAAGATTAAAAGGACCTACTTCACGTTTCAATAGTTGAATTCTTCCTGAAGAAATGAATTTTTAATAAAGTAGACGAATCCTGAAGCAAAACGGATTAATTTTCAACCAAATTTGTTAAAGTTGTTTATCCATTGTTCAATCTTTGATCTTCTTGAAATTTCTTATAATGTATTTTTATCACTAGAAAGTGCTCAAGTGTTTAGCAGAGTTTTCAAAGCTAGCTAAAAAATTTGTTTAAACACAAAAATAACTAGAAAAGTTGCTAAAGAAAAGGCGCTACTTTTAGAAGGGGCCTCCTCTCAATAATCACGACATACACGTATGGTCACTAAATTTTTTTATAAAAAATGAAATCCCTTTTTTCGAAAAAAACCTGAGATTGAACTACTGAACCACTGTGATTCCTGGTATAATGCATATTCTATATAGTACAGTTTTTATTTTCGATATGTATTTCTTGCTTCGAATTGGTTTGATGCAATGCGAATATTTTTGATTGAACATGAAATGAAAAAGTGGTCGATTTCCTTTATGTTGATTGCATCGCGAGAGTACCTATACTTTTTATAGATATTGAATCGTGTAAGATGAATCAACGATTTTCCGGAACGAATTGTATCCGACTTTTTA
Source organism: Andricus curvator (assembly GCA_932195095.1). Lineage (NCBI taxonomy): Eukaryota > Metazoa > Arthropoda > Insecta > Hymenoptera > Cynipidae > Andricus > Andricus curvator. The sequence continues at coordinate 2,247 of CAKNYM010013474.1, read as the reverse complement.
TATCGCACTATTATAGTTCGGTTCAGGTACCTCGTTCGGTTCGGTCTTGCATCATCGAGTCTCGTCTGAATCCTCCCTTTGCCCCCCTTGATCGAGCAATCATGGATCTGCCCCTGTTCACGATCCTCGATCCGATTAGACAGGTTGCCTGTATCGAATCTGACTCGGCAAATGTCGCACTACGAAGGCGATAGTCGAGCACTCTTTGGCGAGCTCGAATGCTAATAGGAGATGCGATGCCCGATGCCGGGCAAACGAAACATTCCAGCGATCTCGTATCAGCGACCCCTGGAGTACCCTAACATAGTGGTGTATATAGAACTCTTGGTATGTTACTGTAAGTGAGTTTACTTCAGTCCAGAACCAGGCTATTCCTCATTTTTTCTGTTAGGATCGAAATGAAGCCTACATTTTTATGAACCATTTGATGCACCAAAGTCAGAACACAAAAAAGTTTAGGAATAAAAATTGAATTTCAAACTTACTTTCCTTTCCTCCTTTTCTAGTAAAAGAAAAGAATTAGTAAAAGTTGGTGTTGAGCGCCAACAGAAAAGGGTTTCGTAGCTTATTAAGACGTTAATTAGGTCTTGTTTCCATTACCCTCACTTCCTCTACTACTCACCCCTTCCCCTACTACCCCCTTACTACCTTCTTCAATTCCTCACCATTCCTTCACTTATATCTTCCCTGCTTCCCTCCACTCCTTTTCTCTACTACCCATTCCCTTACATGCACGTCTCTCACTTCCACTACTTTTCCTACCATCACTTTCCCTTGTTCCGTTTCATCTCCTCACTTCCGTTTAATTCCCCTCCACTCAGTACCCTTCACTCTCTCCACCATCACTCCTACCACCTATCCACTTCACAACTACCCCTCTCTACACTTACCATCATTTTCACTACTTTTCACACCTGTACCTACTATCCCTCTCCTTGTTTCCCCCTTCACTTCCTATCCTTCTCCAAACTAGTCCGCGTCTAACTTCCTCTTTACTTCTCCCGCTTATACCCCCAGATAACCCTCACTTCCCCTACATTTCCTCTCCTTATTTCCTATAGAACACCTCTTTCCACTTTCCACTAGCTTTCCACTATCTTTTCACTCGCTTTTCACTTTCCTCTTTTTTTCATCGTTTCCCTTTCGTCACTACCCCACACTTCCCCTACTTCACCATCACCCACTTTCCTTTCGTCCCCGCCTGTCGCTTCTTCTCACTTCACCTATCTAAACTTTCCCTTCACTATCCCTTTCCTTATTGCTTGTGCTTAGTGATGCATGTCGATCATTTCTGGACAAAATCAAGATTTGCTTCAAACATAGTTAGATGGAACTGAAATGTAATGGAGATCAAGAATTTGTAGTGAAAAAAGTCGATCGAGACGAGACGATCATCTCGACTTAAGTGATCGTTCGTCTCGATGTGATGAGTATGGTGTTCAAGGTTTTAATTTAATCTGACGAGATTTTGGTAAAAATTTTAAATGATCGAAATGCATCACTACTTGTGCTCCCCTTCACTCCCCTTTACTCCACTAATTGTTCTTCGGCTACTTCCCTACTTTCCATCTCCTCACCTTTCCCGCTTCTCAGCCTTTTACCTACTATCAATCCCCTTACTTTCCCCTTACTTCTCCCGTACTTTCCCTGTTTATCCCCCCGGCTTCTCGTTACCTCTTCTTCCCTAATACACCCCCTACTTCAGCTACCCCACTTCCTCATACTACACTTTCGTCCTCTCCCATCGCCTCCCCTCAGTTCACTTACTTCCCAACCCCTTTCTTTCCCTATTTTCCATCTAATCACTTCTCACTTCACCTACTTTCCATTTCCCTTTCCCTTCCTTCTCCCTCCTTCTGCTAATCCCCCTACTCCTAGTCCCATCAGCTATCACACTTGCCTTACTTTCCATCTCCTTACATTCACTGCTCAACTCCCATCACTCTCCCTCATTTCACTCACTTTCACTTACTCGCTCTACTTCCCTTTTCCTCATTTCTTCTCCCGGGAAAAAGAGCGACGTCGGACGCATAGTGGTCCAAATCATGGATTTACTGCTTAAAATTGGCTAGAGGTTACAATTGTTAACCGGTTTCAAAATTTTTTTTTCTGGACAGTAAATAAAGAAAAACATTAATAAACTATTTTTTATTTTTTTTCTTATCTTATATTTGTTTATAAACAAATAACCTGAAAAATTGAGACTTCATAAAAATGTTATTTTTAATCGCCAAGGAAAAGACATGA